>VXBR01008903.1:839710-849974 GCA_013400215.1 Cisticola juncidis
CTCCGCCGGAGCGCAGGGACACGCGTGGGTGGAGGTGTCAACGCGGGCAGAGCAAGGGGCCAGCCGTGGGGTGGCAGCGTGCCTGCACAGCCCCAGCGAGAAACGGTGGCCGGGAGTGATGCAGTGAGGCGTTTCCACGGGGTCGCCGGTCCCTCGGGAAGCCTCTGTTGCTCCTCGTGGAGCGGGCGGACTGGGAAACGGCAAGACGCGGGGGTCTGCCGTTCCAGTGCCGTCGAGGGGCGGCACTGGAAGTCGCGGAGATGTTTTGGGTTCGTCCTGCTCAGAGTGCAGTGTGTGTCCGGCACAGGGTAACATCGGTGAGCAGGGAAGGCCGGCCGTTAAGCGGCATTTGTTTTGACAGACGGAACACATCAGTCCGGTTGAACACTCCCGCCAAGCGGCTCTTCCTTGTCCCTCAGCCTTCGGCGGACTAAAAACGGGCCGAGCCCATGAGAGCAGGGGCATGCGACGTCAGGGGTGCTGCGAGCACGGCCGGAGCACCCAGGGATGCCGTTCACATCGGGAGCGCTGCGCTGCCGCGGGCACCTGCCTAAAATACCTCCCTGAAAGAGGTGAAATAGCAGGTGTTCCCGAATGCGTAGACAACCTTTTCACATATGCCACGGGATGACTTGGCCTTTGTTTGCATGTCAGTAGGAAACTGGAGTCCACATTTAGTTTTCTCCACTTGACATTTAAATACATAAATTACAATTTAGAAGCCTCTAAAAAGCCGAAAAAGCTTTCTGACAGAAGAGAAACTGGGTATTTCTACCTCCTAGTACTCTACATACACTCAAATGAAATAGGGTATATATTGCCTTCAGTATCTATACACACATTGTCCTAGTCATTGCAGGTTGTAACTGGGGAGCTGTGCCGTGAGGTAGCAGCTGAGAGAGCAAATGATAAGAAGCTGTTTACAAACCATGGGTGAGAAGAGGGGCCTTGGTCTCTGCTCCAAAATATGAAAGATGCTGACACTTGTCCCAAAAGCTGTGTGTTTTTTCTGGGTTACTAAATGATGGAGAATCAATATCTGCAGATACTACTACATAAGCCCTAGCATTATGTCTACCTGCAAAAACATATCACAGCATGTACATGTAAGGCTTGGCCTTCCATTTAGAATAATAGGTTTGACATAGGTTTGTTTATCACACATTTTTCATTTTGCACGTTACTAAAAGTAGAGTAGGAAAAAGTAAAGCCTCACAAGCTTAACTCTGGTATTTTCAATGGCATTTTCCACTTCATTTTTACACACTTTGTCCTTTGCACTACAGAGGCTTAAATCTAGGAGAGAAACAGATGTGCAAATCTGCTCACCACCATTTGTCAGTCTGGTGCATTGGAGGTCTGTATTTCAAAGTGGGATCTGAGAGCTTTCCTCACCAATTGCAGCTCTAACAGAATGTTTATGCCTAGTGCACTCAAACACACCCGGTTCCGTTGATGTTAATGTCTTTAGTGTGGAAGATGCCACATCATGCCAGAGTGGAAGAAGATGGCAAGTACAGATGCATGAGGAAGGATTGCTGAAGGTTGGGAAGTGACCAGCATAGGAAGGAATATGCTCTTAAAGCGATTGGTTGACAGCTAAACACACATAAACCTTCCCCATCTGGAGAGATACTTTTCTGTAGGATTTTTTCCTAACACAGTGAAGAGTGTGTGCACAGCTGCTAATGGCTCATGCACAGCTGCTGATAGACAAAAACCTCTTAGTGTTTTATCTCCAAATGATGTCCGCCTCCTTCCCTCATCCAATGTCTGTCACCAAATGATAATTAAAAAGTAAGAAATTATTACTGTTTTGCAGCTTTCCAAAAGAATTAACTCGCATCGTATTTGACAGAATCCTGCAAAGGCAAAGGGTGAAAAGTCTAACACAGTGCTTCTCCACACACTCAAACAACGTGCAGTACCATGGGCAGTGGAAATGATGATTTCCATGTCAGTCGAATAAATGTTGCAAGATTAGAATTTCTGCTACTTCTTCACAACTTATTCCACAGGACTTTTGCATTCAGTCCTTGACCTGAATGGTCTGTCCCAGCATAACCTAGGAAAGCAACAACTAGTCATGTACAGGACAAAAATAGGCTGTAGTGGAGTAAATCAGAACAGTGGAATGGAGACATTTACAGCTGCAGTAAGCAGATTCTGATGTACATTTTTTTTAATTGGAGAAGCAATGAGCACTGGATTAATGGTGATGGACATTCATTTATGGACGAGGAAAATCGTGCACAGCAAGAACCTTTAATTTCTTCTTCCACTAAACTTGCTCTCACTTGCATTTATTGTCTCATTTGCCAGTATTTATTCTTACTTAACATGGACTGCAGACCTACCAAAATGACCAACCCTGCCCACCTTCCCCTCCTTCTACAACAGAAGAATTTGGAAATATTCTATTTCCTTTGGTGGCATTATATAGATAAGACAAGAGTTTGTTCCATCAAAATGCATACAACTTAGGAGAAGTTCTTGATGAAAGAAAATATCCTGCATTACTCGTAACATATCATTTATGCATGCTTTTCAAACACAGTGTATGTATAAATGACACAGGTACATATCTGTTGGTAAAATTGAGATTTTGATATTTTCTGCTTCCTGTGATGAAATATTAGATTTCTGGCTTGTGGGGTTTTTTGTTTTGTTTTTTTTTTTTATCTGCATAGAGGAAAGGTTTACTTGTTTTTACATGTCTGAGTGATATTTGTCCTAAGTATTTGTATGGCCTAATTGATCTGATCAACTCAAAATCTTGATTTTTTTAATAGCAATCCTGATATGTTAGGATAAGAAAGCATTTTCAAAATACGTAGTTTTATTTTGGGAGTATGGATTCTTCCAAACGACTTAATGTTGTTTTCAGCCAGGAAATTGAACTCTCCTGAGGCCCACCATATTAGCTTAGATGAGATAAGAGAGAATTTTGGTTCACATAAGAAGAAATAATAGAGCATGGTGTGTTTGAATAGTCCTGAAGACCGCACCAGGGCTAAAAATAGTTGTGGACTCACTTTAGCTGAAGGTATAGATTGTTCTCTGTCGAGTTTTATTTTGATTTTGTGGCCATGTTAGGAGAAACACACAGAAAAATGAAATTTATACATGAAATTTCTAAGAAATCATTGCTTAGTAGAAGAACAAAAGGAGCAAAATATTATTTTGCATCTCTTTGCTACCTCCTACATTATTCAATCACTACTAAAATTTAGAAGTCTGTTTTACTTTAGTGTATGAAATTATTTTTATTATTCACTCTACTTCATAAAAGTACTGTGACATCATTAGTTTCAGTGCTTTATATGACTCTGTAATACTAATGTATACTAAGATTAATATAAAGAAAATCAATTTTCTTCTTTCCCAGAGTAAAATTTTATATCTTTAGTAAAGACAAACCTCCTTATCTTTATTTTTTTTCATTTTGATATAACTTGAACATATGCAGAACAGTTCAGATGTAGAAATAAAAAAAAAAACCAGCCTGTGTATAGAGGCATATGTATTTGTTCAGTGAAGAAACTGGGGCATGGAGAAGTAACAAGACTTCTGTGACATGACCCAGTAAGGTACACCTGACTGCAGAACAAAGATGTTGTCTCTCAAGTTAAAGTTTCATGCCCTGTGAGATATTTTTGAGATTATTTCTCAGTAGAAGGTCACCAACAAGTCAAATGACAAACCAGGGTTAGCAAGGAAAGAAAATAATAGTTATATTTACAATTATGTAACTATGTCTGCCAGCTTAATTGAGGATTTATCCAGATTCATAATATGTGCTGGTTTTCATGCCTGTTTGCTTGAATTTTGATATAAAATGATTTTTATTTGATCCCACCCTACTTATGTTACTTTCCATGCATATTTACTCACACATATTTACTGGAAGAACTGTTTTCCAATAGATTTTATATTAATATTAGCTAGAGTTTATGTAGCAGGAAGAATCTTACTTTTGCAATAATTAGCATCCTTTGAAGAAAATATATCACAAAGCAATAGAAACTTCAAGCATGAATATTGCATGGCAGCTGTCCATATAGTTATTTGATTTTGGTTTTTTTTACTCTGTGGTACAGCCTGAATATTCCCAGTGAGTACTGATAAATATGTAAATATGATCTTGGTGATTTCTGTTCTGGCCTGGAGCTGAGTGTTGTAAGTCCTACTGCAACATCTTAGTGCAGTTCTTCAGAATGGGTACAGTTCTGGAACAGAAAGGTAAAATTAAATCACAGAATATTCCTACTGGTTTTTACCTGCTCTCTGAAGTGTCTTTTATTTATGCAAATCATTTTCTAAATTTAAGAGAACATTTGTTTGCTTTGAGTCCCTATATTTCTTGAAGAAAAATATTTTAATGCCAGTATTTATTATCTGTTTAATAACCTGCCAGATCTTTTTTTAATCCTTATGGAGATACCATCGCCACAAAAGAGAAGTTAAAAGTGAAAACAAATTCTATTTTTTTTTAGTTGTATGTGTATTATTGTTTATTATTTTTTGCTAATGTCTGCGTTGTTGGGTACCTGAAGTGCTTTAGAAATTATTAAGAAATTGCTTTCTCTGACAAATGTTCAGCTGACTGACTAAGTAGTTATGATAAGGCACTTCAAATTTTTGCCGTGTTAAAATATTTTTTCTTTTAGTTTAAATGCAAATGTACACCAAATATTTAAAAAAAAACCAGTTTTCTTAAAAATAATATCTTATGACTGTGTTTGAAGAGCTATGATTTGACACTGCAAAGATGTAGACATTTCTGAGTAAGTTTTGTATGATATATGATAGATACCTGTTTCATACAATGACTAATCCTTAACATTCTTAAAATTAGTGCATAGAAGTGTGAAAGGTCACATGTTACTATTATCAGAGTGCTATATACTGTACTAGGCTCAAGTATTTTCAGACTGGTATCCTTTCTCTGTAATACCAGAAAAAGATAGTTTCTATAAAAATGGAAATACCATTAGTTTGTCTGGAGTGCAAAGTGGTGTTAACAGTAGCTTTTTTTCTCCTGTTGCACACAGTATTCTTACATAATTGCATAATCATTCCACGAAACCAAGTACTTGTGATTTAAAATTCTCTCCCTTCTGGAACTTCCAAAAACAAATAAAGAAGTGCTCTTTAAAACTTGTATGTTTCAATAATGTGTGAATATCAACATTAAACAGAATGACCTAATTTCCACCTTCCAGTACTTAAAGGGAGTCTAGAAGAGAGATGGAAAAGGGAGTTTTTACAGGAGCATGTAGTGAGTGACAGGATGAGGGAAAATGGCTTCAAACTGGAAGAAAGTAGGTTTAGATTAGGTATTAGGACAAAATTCTTTACTTTGAGAGTGGTGAGGCACTGGAACAGATTATCCAGAGAAGCTGTGGACGCCCCATCCCTGGGAATTGCTCAAGGCCAGTTTGGATGGGGCTCTGAACAACCTGATCTAGTGAAAGGTGTCCCTGCCCATATCAGGGAGATTGGAACCAGATCCCTTTTAACTCAAACCATTGCATGATTCTCTAACAGATCCTATACTGCCTCTTAAACTGTTGTCTTTCCATGGCCTTGATTTTTCATAACTCAACCATCTTTTTCATCTTCTTATCCTAACTTTGCTGATGTCATCAGTACTGGTAGGATCCTTTTAGAGATAGCTGGAAAGTGCCATATTGGTGACTCAGTTCATTATTTAAAGTTTGAATAGTTGTCAGATTTAATCTGGCAAACTGCTCTCCTGTGTTCCTTGACTTAGTTTAAATACTTAAGACCCCTCACTTCACAATCATATTTTAATGAATATAGATACTAGCAACAAGCAATATGCCTGAGTTGTATCTTCTATTCAGTTCCTTACACAGAGCCATGTCTTGCAGGATTAATATCTGTCTTGGATGTAACATTCACTGAGTATACTGCCTCAGTGTTCCAATTGTTTCTAAATTATAGGAAGATCTTAAAGCTATTGTTAAGAAATTTCACCCATTAAACCAACAATGAGGAAGAAAAACTGAAACTCAAGACTTTTGAAACAGTTCTTTAAATCTACACAGCTTTTTACAGCTTTCCTGAATAATTTTTTTAAATTCTAAATATGGAAAAGTGTATTTTAATAAGTACTTTTGGAAGAGCAGTGTGAAGGTATAACTCCTTTCAGTATTTATCTAAACATACAGTTTTACCACTAAATAAAAAGAGGTCCAGAGGAGTCCAGAGATTGTACAATCAGTACTCCAGAGCTGTATCTCATTTAATGTCTTTAGGGTACCTACAAGTGTTCTGATTGTTCAGAGGTAGTTTTTATTACTTCTATCTAGCCATGCTGGCAGTAGGCACATTTCAATTACTAGCATGTATCATGAGAAGAACACACAGCACTATTCCCTGCTGATTGCACTGCCTCAGAGATGATGTCTACGTGGTGACATTGAACACATGACTCCAGAAGGATTGTCCCAGTTTTTGCTGTCAGACTTTCATTCTTCAGTTCACATGGGCAGATTTCTTGCAGCTAAAAAAATCTCTATTTTAGGGGAAGGGAATAAGCTATCACAGCTGGCAGAGGCAAACAGTACATGCACAGCTGAACAAATGTAGCATCCTAAATTGCTGTGAATACTTGGAGGCAAGAGCTGATACAGAAGACAAGACACTAGCTGTTTAAGTTTGAAAGTAGGTTCCCACAGTCTGCCTTCATTTACTTAGACTGTAGATTAATTTGTGATTATAAAGAAGTTTGACCTCTCAGATGATTTTTCCCCTTTCCAGTTAATACCAATACTTGAGGAAATGGTAACTGCCATAATGGAGACATTCCTGTTATAGGCTTAGTGTCCTTTTATTAAAGAGAAATATGTAAAATAAAAAATCATTGGCAAAAAGGATGGAAAATAAAAAATAGGCCACTCTTTAGGCCACTGCTGGATGCAAATACACATGACCTTGGATACACTTCCTTAAATTAGACATTTGGATTGCTGATGGTAATTGGACTATGGCAGGTGCTAAGAGATGGCTGTGTGGCTGGTAGATGTAGTGGAGAGGGGACATGGGTAGTCTTTGCAGAACTCTGTAAATAAATTGTCAGATTGTCAGATGTCTGCTCCATGCCTGTGGCAGTCTTACAAGCTGTAAGGGACCTTGTGTGTCTGTGGCAAGTTTATGTCTTCTGAAAAAGTAAGACTGACTAGAAAACACCCAACTTTTATTGACTGAAGTTATTCACTGCCTCGGGCTGTCCCAGTGGAAGCATTAGGAACATGAAGCATAAGGAGGATTTCACCAGTAACATCCAAGCCATCTCAGAGGAGTTTGAACTTTAATACTCACAGTAATTATCAATGTTCATGAAAGTATTTGCTGAACTAGCAGTGGCAACTGTAGAGAATTAAGGGATTGCAAACATTCCCTCTAAGTGATATCAGAAAAAGATATGAAGACTTTGTTATTTTAAAACAATAGTAAGGGGGAAAATGCATAAAAACTTTAACTTTTTTGAAAGTATATTCATAGTAGGTATCCTCAGCAGTAAAGTAAGGCAAGCATAACTAAAACTTCAGTTAACAAAGGCACTTTCAATATTTATTTCCTATACCCCTTTTATAATTTTTTATTTAAGAATTATTTTTTTAAATGACCGTATTCTTCTTTGTGACTTTCAGTTTAGTTACAATTACTTCTAAAGACTGCTTTGCATAGGAGCTGGATAAACACAAACACAGATGGAATTGACATGCAACCATTCATTTTTGTACCTACGTTTTCACAGAGACAGGAGAAGCTGTTTAACACAGAGAACAGTGGAGATTATTGTACGTTTCTGATGGTTGTTGTTCATTTTTGTGACTGATGGAAGAACTGGACTCAAAAGATTAACCAGAAAGAAAAGCACAATATATGGTCAGTCTTTCTAAAGCATTTAATTTTAGCAGAACTCAGAGGATATATATATATTTTTTTTTAGTGGTTGTAGGGAAATGAGGGGTCTTCAGCACCAAACAATTCTCTATTTGAAAATAATGTGATGCAAGAGAAAGAAAATAAGAAAAAATCCATATTTGTCTCCAAAACCTACCTGAAAAATTCTGGATCTTACGTAGGAATTAAAAAACAGATACATTTAAGCATCAGTGGAAGCAAAATATTATAGAAAGGATGAAAAAATGTAAATGTCTTAAAAAAATAGATAGCATTCTGGACAAAACGCAAACTTTCAAAGTGATTTTAACAACAAGATACTACTTGATATAAAAGGAGCATGAATCAAAGGCAAAGAATATCCTCAAATACTTTCAAACGTGTGAAAATACATGTCATGTGGACCAATCACTGATAACCAGAGCAAATAGGTATCTGGCATTTTATTAATGGAGTTCTCCTATCTCACTTGATTGTAACAGCATTCAAAAGCACAACAGCCTTCTCTGTCAGTAATGCTCAACAAGTAGTAGAGGATGTTGATATTAGATGTTAGAAAGTTATCTCAATTTCTTTCGTAAGAAAGATTGGAATTTCAGAATGTAATATGGCAAGCTAGAAAGTCAAATCTGATAAGCAGAAGACTGTAATACAACTGGAAACAGGTAGTGGTAGCAATAGAAAAGAGATCAGGAAAGCTCTGTATCTAAAACTTGCTTTTCTGAAGTGCTTCAATAATGTTTTTTATACACTAGATAACAAGTTGCAAAGGGCATGAATGATTTGTGATGACCTGTAATGTCCTAAACTTGAGAAGATTTTGTCTCACCATTTTTCTTGTCTTTTAGAAGTACAGCCTCTCTGAGCAGAGACAATAATAGATTTCTCTGCTGTTCTTATTTTGTATACATAAAAGTAAGAGGCTTTTACTCTAGTGTAATTACAAAACTGATAATGGTAAATATTTCTAATCAAATTATATTCCAACCAGTTCTGCCATCTTACAAATGATCTTTTAGTAAAATCTTTGAATGTCACTTTTGTGAAGAATCACTTACCATATGATTCTGTAAGTTAGTGTTTTCATAGATTTTATTCCTGAATCCTGTTTTTCCAGCCTGGATAAATTCGTAATCTATTTTCATTTATACTGATTATTCACTAACTTCACTCATTCTTTTAGTTCTCTACTGCCAATACTGCTGTATTGGAGCACTTCCTATTTAACATGAATACGTGTGTCCCCAAAGTGCTACTCCTGTCTAAAAGTTCTCCATCTAAAAATTATTAGATGTTTGAGATGAATTCTCATCAATCCTATGCATTGAAACACTGAAGTGAAAACCATGAGGTAATTTATATTTTATGTTCTGAGTTTGATTCTTCTAAGTATTATAAACTTAATTGAATTTCTAATCCATGTGTCACTGAGATATTTTTCCATGCTTACATGAGAGGGAGGCTTTCTACAGCGTCATAGTTTGCTAGAACTGTGGCTTCTGAAAGTCACAATAAACAGTTTAAAATGCTTTAAAATATGCTATTCCATGATTTATTATCTTTATACGTTGCCCATTTTGAGATGTGGTTAGTGCAGACATGAGTTATGCATATGTATGTGTTTCAAAAATTGCCTTTGATCAAAGTACACATGAGATAATATCTTAACACCATGTAAATTTACTACTAGGGATTTGTCAGTGAGGATCTGTTAGGGAGTGATGTAGTTATGTTCTCTGGACCTTTTCTATGTGTTTTGAAAATAGTGGCACACATCCTGCTAAGAAAAACCACAGGACGATGGGAGGCATCAGACATCCCTAATTATATAATTAATGAATGGTAAAGCCATTTCTTTTGTAGTTGTGCATTTTTTTTACTAGTATTTCCCATAAAATGTCTTTTCCTCTCTTTGCCTCTCAGTTATGTACATCTGTAACTCCAAAAGGCCTGGTCAATCACCAAATCTCCGCAGCTAACAGAAGGGAGTGAACTCTCACATAGACTTGGAATCAAAGACTCATTTAAACTGGAAAAGTCCTTTAAGATCATTAACTCCAGCTGTTAACCTTACACTGGCAAGTCCCACCAGGCCATGTTCCCAAGTGCTATGTCTACACATCTGTTAAATACCTCCAGAGATGACGACTCTGCCACTTTCCTAGGCAGCCTGTTATGATAGCACTTTCTACACTGAAGAAATATTTCCTGATGTCCAATCTAAGCCTCCTCATGGCACAATTTTAGGCTGTGTTTTCTTGCCCTGTCACTGGTTGCCTGGGAGAAGTAGCCCACCCCCTACCTGGCCACGGCCTCCTTTCAGGCA
>VXBR01008903.1:850068-866184 GCA_013400215.1 Cisticola juncidis
CTGCAGAGCCTTCCTGCCCCACAGCACATCAACACTCCCAGCAACTCCGTGTTATCTTTAGAACTGGTGCTAGACAAAGAGGACAGGCATTTTGTTGATGGACTTAAAAAATATTTCCTGGCAGGAGAACTAGTGGATTCCATTCCTGACTCTGGACTCTTTAACTAAAAGATTTTGCATGTGCATTTGGAAGAAAGACCCAGGCTTCTTTCTTGCCAAAGAGCACTTCAGCAAGTGTGATTTTTTTTTTCTTAAAATCTTGGCTATTCTGGAAATTATTTAAAAAATTACTACAGCTGAATATAAGAGAAATATATTTTGTTTTGTCTAACCCTTTAAAAAAATCTCTTCTGTTTTGTCCATCTGTTAAAATTCAGCCTAAGGCAGATTCCTGGCACAGGCAAAATTTAAAATTTAAAAATCTGTGGGTTTGTGCAGCTGGCAAAATTTCTTCCTCCATTTTTCAGCAATTCAAGTGGATTTCACTCTTAGACAACCTTATTAAAAGAAAGAGGTTTTAGTCCCATTTACAACATGATTATGTTGTCACTGCCCTCTGATAAAAGGCCATCAGCGTGTTTTCTGGTGAGAGAAAAGGAAAATAAGAACACAGTAACATTTCTGAGTTGGACCTTCACTTTTATTTGCTCAGCCACGTGCCACTTCAAATCTACATAAGGAATATGCCTGCCCTGCAGCCAGCAGAGAAGTACAGAGATAGTCAAGCTATCTACAGTTGGGCTTGTTTATATCAAGCAATCTGGTAGCAGCAGCATGGAGCACTACATAAATCAAGGTATTCCGATGAGAAATGAGAGTTATCTTATGCACAGATGCTTTTAGATGTCTTCCAATGTTTCTGCTATCTCTTTTAAAAGGGATTTGTGCATTCCTGTACCAAATTACGGGCATATACTGAAAGGAGATGCTATTATACCTGATAAATTAAATTTACCGTTTACTAAATTTTCCAGATTTTTAAAAAAATATTTTACATTTATTGCTTTCTGTGTTCAAGTATTCGAGGGCTAAAATTTTTACAGTATTTGTGTTTCATATGCCATAAATATCTGAGCTGTGCAAGCAGAAACAATATTTATTTACAATGATCGTGCATTTTTTCCCATGTTTCTCATGTTTCTTCAGTTTCTAAGTCACTGAAGAATTTACCCTTTTATACTAATCGACTCTACTTTGTGGAGATACTTTTTCATTAACAGAGAGACAGATTGTCTTTTCCTCAGCACTGCAGCCCACTCCAAGCAGATGATTAAAGAACCATGGAGAGCATATGCTCGGCTATGACAGTGAATGCTACACAAGCATTTTTCTTACTGTTGTGAAATGTGGCTGTTAACATCTCTACATTTTTCTCAGTACACTCAAAGACTTATTCAGTTGCTAATGCTGTTTGAGTCATAGAATATCTTTGCCTACCACACGGAAACAGGAGGAAACACATGGAACATATGCTTTTATATGGAGCCTCTAAGAGAATATACAAATAGCAATGGTGGAATTCCAGCAATGACCACAGAACTATGGAAAAAATCTTTCACTGGGAAAAAAAAATCATTACACTTTTCCTCTGACTTTTAGAGTTCAAATGATATATACACAATTTTAAGTTTAGTCTATGGAAACAATCTAACAGATTAGAAATTCTACTTTTAATTACTGAAGGATTTATATAATCCTGTCTTTAAAACAGACTGTCTAAAATGTAGGTTCATTCCCTTTGCATAGAAACTTGGGATATTTGTGCTTACTGGGAGTCATGTATGCTGCTTTTACTTTGAAATACAATGATGATTTAGGACTATATATATAGAAATGCTTAGTAAACAGATAGTATCTCAGAAAACAGTAAAAACTCATCATTTTAAGTTGTGAATATGGATAGACAGTTGATAATCCTTATGGATGCATGTGGTTAATATAGAAGTCATGCAGAAAATGTAGTGTAAGCACTGAGAGATGACATTGTTCTGTATTACTCACATGATCCAGTGATCCCTGGAAACAAGGCAAAGACATTGTTGACTCTAAAGCTGGAGCAGGTCTGGATGTCATCTGAGGGCAGAAAATAATATGGCAACATTTTTAACCATCTTTAAGAATTCTGCTTTGATAAATTTCATTTATTTATTTCTGGAATTTAAGTGAGATTCCACTAGTTCAGTTCTACAGGATAGACTAGATCTAAATTCTGTATAGGTCTGATAATCTTTCCTAAGAAAATCTGTGTCGTTCCCTGCCCCCGAGTGTCTAACAGAACAGTAACATCAAAAGTAAATCACCTTTATGTGGTGAGAGGGGCATCAAGGCAGCTGTTTGACTGCTGACCTGTTTGGTAGTGCTTTTTGTACTGTAAATGTTCTTCAGCTTTTATCATATGATGCCTTGATCCGAGGTCATTGAGATAAAAAGTGATTTTTTGGGGGTGAAACTCTGAAATAGAGTGCAATAGAGTGCAGTCATGCAGGTCACTTCACTTACAGTCATAAATCAAACAAAGCATTCTGTGACAAAAAAAAAAAAATCTCATACTGCTCAAGATTATTTACCCTGCTTATACAAGATAATCAATTCCAACCTCAGAGGGAGGTCACTGCCTGTGGTCATACTTTTAAAGATATTATACTGGCGTCTAGCAGGGGCATGTAACACTGCAGAGCTTGCAGGATTATTTCTGTAACATTTAGAATAAGCAATAGAGCCCATTTTAACCATGTTATTTTAAAACTAATTTTTGCAACCTAATAAATGATTAAAGCCTAATCTATCTGCACTGGTAGGCACTTTCCTGAAACTTTTAGGTGACTATCACATACTTAATTTTGCCTACCTATAGTATTTTACTGTGTGATTCAGCAAAATAGTTAGTCTTATGTAGTTGTGTAGATTTTACTGTGGTCATGCACATTCTCAGGATTTGATACACATCTCATTAACTTGGGGAACTGAGATCCAAATATTAATCTTACAGGGTTGCACCCATCCTGATGTCTCTTGGATTTGAGTTAGACACTTTGGCATAGCTTTCCCCACAGGATCAATCTTAGAAAGATGTCCTAGGGTAATTTTATATGAAAAAGTTGCGATTTAAGCATTTCTGTTCAACAAAACAAAGAAAATCAAACCAGGAACCCCTTTTTCAGAAAATTACAATCACATCAATATACGGTGAAATTTAAGCAGGACATTCAGCACTAGTGAGTTCTTTTTCAGAAGATTCACCTGGACATTCCTGTTTCCCAAATTATTTTTTCTAAAGCCTGAAAGATGCAGTGATGGGCAGAAAAATACTCCACTTACCACAGAGCTACTTTGTACTACAAAAGAGCTATTTTTCTGAGTTTAGTCTGAGTGTTGTTTCAGATAAATACAGTGCTTTGCCTGCTCATCATAGTAACCCATCTCTTTATACCCTGACACCTATTCTATAGACTTTTCTTCAGTCTTCTATTTTCCAAAATTCCTTAAAAAAAATCTTCAAAATTTCATTCAGAATGTACTAAATTGTAGTTTTAATATAAATTAATATTCCACTTTTAAGAGCATTGATGGAAATATTTGAAAATGAGGACTGCATTTTCCTTTACAAAATGGCACTACTCATGTAGTTTATGTATCTAGTCTAACATAACCTTATCAAAGGTAGCTAATAATCTGCCAAAGCTGCTAATAGCAACCAGTTGATGAATTCACTGTTGAGATTTTAAGCTTTCACTTTTCCCAACGAACTTGGTGCACCTTAGTGGCTAATCTGAAAACTTCATATGATTATGTACTAAACAGTACAATTTTAAGGTTATGCTAAAGGTACCAACCACAAATCCAGAGTTTCTCTTTCACTGCTTGTAATGTTAAACATGCAGTATTTTTTTCTAAAATGTCTACATATATTAAGAATTACTATACTGAAATCAATAGAATTAATGTCTATTTTCAATGCATGTAGCAGCATTGATTCTCAGCAGCAATCTCATTCTGACATTTTCATGTGATTTCAATTCCATTTTAAATTTTTTTTTCTCTGAGGTTTGTATCTCACTTAAATTTTGAAAAGAAGAGAGTCAAATGGCTAATAAATTCTGTGTGCTAAATTCTATAAATAAACGATGAGGATGAAAATATTTGAGCTAGTAATCTTCCATGCAAATTGAATTCAATCTAGGCAGAATAACCCTCTCAAAAACTCTGCGGAGAAGTACTAAAGTCTTTAAGTTTCAGTCTTTACTAATAAGATTGAAAGAGGTTTGCTGTTGTTGTTGTTGTTTCTTTGTTTTACAGAAGATTATTTGTCACTGAATTTTCGGGGTTATGGATAATAATTACAATTGCATCATTCAGTTGTAGTAGCATTAATAAATCTTCCTTTTAAGGGTGCCACACAGAAGCCTTCTGTTCTGAAAAAAAGCCCTACAACTTTCAATCCTAGTTGAGTAAAGCTATGCCAAAATATGAAGAAAATCCCCTAAAATCTTTCTTCTGTCTTATCCAATAAGCCTCAAATCACAATTCAGTGGGTGCCTTGTCCTCACATCAGTGATAGCAGAATATGTATCATTATTACAGGAACAGTAAAGGGCTCGTTGTGTAGTGTTCATAGCCCTGTGTATGTTCACAGCTTTTTTTTCTTCGATATAACGAAACTGGATGTAGCTGAGGGCATTGTCTTGAGAATGAACTCCTGAAGGGACTGAGCAGGACTGTGTGGCTGAGGCCTCTTATAGCCTGAATAAATCATTTAGCTTTTCCCAGGCCTCTCTGGCAAAGTATCTCCTGGAGGATAAATGGAAGCTGATGTGCCAGTTGGCATTGAGTTTCCGAAATGAATAAAACACTACCTGGCATTTTTTAACATCTTCTAGTCTGTTTTATCAACTGCCAGGAAACATTTCAAATTAGCATGTCACATTCTATAGACAACTGAGAGACAAATTCTCTCAAACACAGTGTATTAGGCTAAATAATATAACATATTGTTTGAAAAATCAATAGATCAAAGTAAGTGGGTTTGGTGTCTCACAGATCCAAACAAAAAGTACATCATAAATCAAATTAAGCACTAAAACTCTGTGAGAAATGTCCACCACATAACAGTAATTACTCATGTACTAGCTTTGTCCTCCCTTGCCAGTATCTCCTATTTGAAAATTTTACCATCAAGAAATAATGCTGATGGTTACTTTCAAAGGCTTTTTGTCATAACTACTTTCTAAATCTATGCAAATTGTAAAATTCACAGGAAGTGAACAGCATCACCTTTCTAAAACCTAAGTATTAAAAAGATAACATACTATTTTTCAGTGAAGTGTGTGTGCACTCTTCTTAAGGCAAGAGATTCAAGATTGATTGCATAATTTTAAAAATTGCAATATTAAAAATATTTTTAAAACATCAGAAAATTGCAGTGTCATCTTCATTCCACCAGAAATGCCTCTTGATAAGGGGTTGAATTCATCATCACAGATGTTCACCAACAAAAGTAAGATTTCCTTTTTCTCAAATTAAAGTCTCTTCCTTTATCATTCTCTAAGTAAGGTTTTTTCCCCCAGAACTATCACACTGAGGATGACTCCACTCCGTGATGAGATCTTCGATGAAGAAGTGATTTCTGTGCAGATCTTGGACTACTGTCAAGAAAGCTTTTTGGATTTCCTAGGTATGAAATTAATTGAGTTGTAAAAATCCACAGGAAAGCTAGTAATAAAACAATTGAGAAATGGAGATTAAATTAATTAAAAGAAAGTCTTGAGCTTCCATTCTTTAGTTTCTTCACTTCAGTGGAAAGTTAGCTGTGTCTTCTTGGAATTATAATAGTAGAAGGTCAGTGTATTACATTTTGTCACAGTTTTGGAGACAGGCACACAACTGAACACACGCAAGGTCAGCCAACGTTTATTCATGGATGCCCCCTTGTACAGGGGTTCCAAATTCCCTTGCTTACACACCCGGGGTCCCAAGACTGCCCAGCTCACTGGCCAGTGATATGTCTGCATCCAGGGTTGAACGGGATTGGCTGGGGTCCCCGGTTTGAGTCCAAATCCAACCCATCACTGGCTCATGGGGGACTTGTTTACTTCTATTCTTCAACATACTGGGCTAGCCGAACTGGGGTTCTGCTATGGCCAACTCTATCTGTGCAGCTGTCATATCAGTGGATGAAATAAGGGCTTAATTCTCTGAATAATAATGGGACACAGATATAGTTTTCTCTCTTACACATGACAGCTCAAATCAGAGACTGCCAGCTTCCTTCTTTCCAGCTTAATAAATCTTAAATAACCTTTTTTGGAAAATAGAAGCTTTGTAGACAGGGAGTAGATCTAATAGAGTTAAACACCTCATCAGACTGATAAAATATTTTGACTCAAAATTCATGGTATTATAAAAAGTGGACATCGCCCCATTTGCTGACCAGTCATACCTAGAAATAAAATTGGTTGATGAAAGATGAAAGGTGATTGTTTTTCAAGAAGGAACACACTCTGTTGAAGTTCTTGAGTTGAGTAGAATTCAAGAAGAACTTCTAAAAATCAATTTGACAAATCTGGATTTTTAGAATCTGGCTGGCCTCTGCAGCCAATCAGGCATGGAGGGGCATTGCCTGGAGCAGCATGGGAGATCTAAATGGCTCCAGGAATAGGAGCTGGCAAATAGGACTTGGTGCATCAGAAAAAATATGACATGGCAGTGTGCACAGCAGTTCACACAGGCAGGAGGAACAGGAAAGGCACCCTCCCAACTCCTGAATGGGGTGTTTGGTTTTTTCCTAACTTGCCCAACTTTAACTGTCCACAGTTGAATGTCATTTTAGTAGGAGCACAGTGACCCAGACAAAGCTCCCCGGGAAGGGTGCAGCTTTCTGGTCTCTGGCTGTGGGGAGTGCCTGAGCCTGATGTTAGTACCAGAGGACAGAAGAAAAGATACCTGTGAGCAGTGTGAGCAGGTTGATGATCTACTCTGTCTGGTGTCAGAGCTTAAAAAGAAGATGGACAGGCTGAGAACTATCATGGAGTGCTAAAAGGAAGTAAACTGCTGGAGTCACACTCTTCCATCCCTGAGACAACCTCATTAGATGGAAGATCAGCAGGAGCTGGAAGAATCCCACCCCTTAGACAGAAAAAGAACACCTGAAAGATGGCAGAGAATGGAAATGGTTCCCTGCTAAGGGAGGTAGAAAAATTCCCTCCCAGCCTCTCTCTCCTTCCCAGGTGCCCTTACAGAACAGGTATGAAGTCCTGTATCATGAAGGTCAGGCAGATGACAGTGAAGAAGGAGGTATATCTGTAGAGTCCACCAGATCAACACATCAACCAGATGCAACATAATTTCAAGTATTAAAATAGAAAGAAGGGTAGTTGTAGTGGGTGACTTTTCTAAGAGGAACAAAGGACCTTATATGCCAACCAGGCCCATCCCACAGGGGTGTCTGCTGCCTTCCTGGGTTCTGGGTAAGGGATATTACCATCAGATTCCCTGGACTAATCTGGCCCACTGATTACTTCTCAGGGCTGGTTGTCCAGGTCAGCAGTGATGAGGTTGAGAAGCACCAGGGTATTAAAAGGACTTCAAAGCATTGGGTTGCCTGGTTGAAGACACAGGAGTACAGGCAGTATTTTCAATTCTTTCAATAGCAGGGAGAAACCCCAAAGGGATAAGGAATGTCACGGTGAATTTAGGAGAACTCAGTCTCTCTGCCTGCCCGGCTAGCTCAGACACTGCAGCAGGCTAAAGGGTACAGCCAGGCAAGTCACACAAGCCTGCTGATCCCTGTGAGTTCTTGTCCTGAGAGGCAGGACAAGAGACAGTCAATGAGACAGTAATATTTGTAATGAAGATCAAGAGTCCAAGAAGCAGTACATATAAAATGTGTGAGGCGGTGGAGAATGCCAACAACAACGGAGTAGAAGAAGGGAGGAGCCAGTCCAGTAAAAACTACAGATTTATTTGGGGGTCCCACGGGACCTCCTTACCACCTGATGGATGCTCAGACTGCCCCTAAGGATCTTCTGACCTGCCGTTTTATACAGCAGGGAAATGGGGTGTGGTAAGGAGGTTACAGCCAATGGGCGTCAACAAAAGAGGTGGTACCAACATGGGGGACATAACAGAAACCAATCAGGGACAACCAGGAGGGGTTTACACAGACTATGAGAAAAGACTGACAAATAACTGAAGAGCTACATGACTGTGGGGAATTGCAGGATAATATCAACGGGGTGAAATGGGGTACAAGGAACATACCATTGTACAATCAACCTTCACAAACCCAATAAACCATGAACTTTATTCCACACCACCACAAAGGAAGACTCATGTGATCAATAAGTGTCTTAAAGGCTGGTACCACAAGTTGAATTTGGGGGATTCTGATCATGGGGCAGTTTATACGCCATCAGGCCTGTTGGAGTCAAGATGGGGTTCACTTATCTAACAAAGGAAAAAGGATCCCAGCCCATGAGTCGGCAGGGCTGTTTGAGAGAGTTTTAAATTGTGTTTGAAGGAGAAAGGAGAAGAGACCAAGCTCAGAGGTAGCATGTCAGAGTCAGGGGTGAAATCATCAGCCCAGCTGAAGCGCATGTACATTAACATACAGTGTGGGAAAGAAACAGGAGGCGCTGGAAGCCACTGGGAGCAGGAGAGTAATGACATATATAAACCAATCATTGTGATCCAGGTCAGCAGAAAATGGGGGATGAGAACAAGAACAAAGAGGACAGGACCCCTCCCAAATTCCTCCATCTTGCCTGTTCAAACCCATATACTAAAAATTCTAGCTTCTACATTTACACTCTGATTAACTAACTACTACTTATTTTGAATTCTCTCGGCTTGTGATTCTTCATACAATATGGGCATTCACTCCCATGGACAGGGATTAGAGGCAGTGTCCTCCTGGGCTCTGTGTGAGGCTAGCTGACCCCTTGTACAGATCCCAGACCCCCCTGTCCAGTCTCCAAACCCTCCAGGGCAGCCAGAGGGATGTCCTGGACTCCGACAAGTCACCATCACAGTAACATGTGGGATAACTTGCATGACTAGAGTGCTTCAATGGATGACTGCTTGCTCCTGGGAAGGCAAGGCAAGGAAGGACAGGTGGTGAGGGTTCCATATATTGGGGAGAACTTTTGGCAGTATAGAGCTTGAAGATAGTGATGATATGGTTGAGTGCTTATGGGTGAGGATAAGAGAGAAGGCTAGGGTGGAAGGTACCTGGGTCAGAGGCCTATTCAGGACACTGACTCAGAAAGCACCCTGGGAAGCAACCTTTAAAAACAAAAGGGCTCAGGAAGGCTGGGCATATTTCAAGAAAGAAATCTTGATGGTGCAGGAGCAGGCTGTCCCTAAGTGTGAAAAGATGAGCCAGGGGAGAAGACAAGCCTGGCTGAGCAGAGTCCCTACACTGGAACACAAGTAAAAAAAAGAGGGTGTATCACCTTTGGAAAAAGAGGCAGGTAATACAGGAAGTGTTTCAGGATGTCATTTGGTCATGTAGGAAGAAAATTGGAGAGGCAAAAGCTCAGAATTTAATCTGGCCACATCTGCAAAGGATCAAAAGTGTTTTTATAAATACATTAATAACAAAAGGAGGGGCAAGGAAAATCTCCATTCTTCATTGGATGAAGGGGGAAGTATATACCAAAGATGAAGGAAAAGGCTGAAGTATTTAAATCCTTCTTTCGTTAGTCTTCAATTTTAAGACTGGTGATCCTTAGGATCTGGCCTCTTGAGGTGGTAGACAGGAACAGGGAG
Organism: Cisticola juncidis; assembly: GCA_013400215.1. Classification (NCBI taxonomy): domain Eukaryota; kingdom Metazoa; phylum Chordata; class Aves; order Passeriformes; family Cisticolidae; genus Cisticola; species Cisticola juncidis. The sequence goes on from VXBR01008903.1 coordinate 859,834, forward strand.
CAGAACAGACCCCCTGTACTTCATAATGAAGCTACTGACCTTCTGAACTTCTTAGATGCTCACAAGCCTGTGGGACCAGATAGGATTTATCCTAGGGTAATGGCACAATAAGCACAATAACTTTCCAAGCCACCCTCTATATTTTGTCATCAGTGCTGGCTGACCTAGGAGGCCCCAGTTGACTGGAGATTACCCAGTGTGGCATCCATCCTCAAAAAGGGCCAGAAGCAGGATCCAGGAAACTGCTTGACCTCAGTGCTAGGGAAGATGATGAAACAGATCACCTTGAGTGCAGCCACACAGCACATGCAGGATAACTGGGGGATCAGGTGACCTACCTGGTGTATGCAGAGAAGGCTGTGGATGTTGTCTACCTGGACTTCAGAAAAGCCTTTCACACTGTCTCCCACAGCATTCTCCTGGCAAAGCTGGCAGTGCAAGGCTTGGACAAATGCACCCTTTGCTAGGTTAAAAACTGCTGGATGGCCAGGCTCAAAGAGTGATGTGAATGGTTCTGCATCCAGTTGGTGGCCAGTCACCAGTGGTGTCTGCCAGGGATCAGTCCTGTTTGATATTTTTATTGATGATCTGGATGTGAGTATTGAGTTTACTATTAGAAAATCCATGAATGACCTCCAAGTTGGGTGGGAGTGTTGATGTGCTGGAGGGCAGGAACGCTCTGCAGAGGGATCTGCACAGGCTGGAGCATGGCTGAGGCCAATGGGGTGAGGTTCAACAAGGCCCAGGGCCAGGTCCTGCCCTTGGGTCACAACAGCCCCAGGCAGGGCCACAGGCTGGGACAGGGGGGCTGGAAAGGCCCTGGGGGTGCTGTGCCAGCAGCTGGACATGAGGCAGGCTGTGCCCAGGGGGCCAAGAAGGCCAAGGGCATCCTGGCCTGGCTCAGCAGTGGTGTGGCCAGCAGGGCCAGGGCAGGGATTGTCCCCTGTGCTGGGCACTGCTGAGGCCACAGCTCGAGTGCTGTGTGCAGGGCTGGGCCCTCAGTGCAGGAAAGGCACTGAGGGGCTGCAGGGAGTCCACAGAATTGTAGTCTTTATTACTGAATATCAACATAAAACTAGAGAGATTTTAATTAAACATAATTATTTTGTTGTAAGTCAAAATTGCAGGCAATAAAAATACTTCCATATCGTGATATCACTTACTTTTTGACAATGTAAGTGGTAGTTCAGAGTGCATTATGAAGCAAACTAAAAACTTAGAAGAATGAGGACAACTTCAAGGTATATTTTTAAAGTAAAACCCACTTTGATTTAAGTTCAGTTTGAAAACAAAGAATCTGAATAAAAATTGAGCTGGAAGAAAAGTCCTAAAATTTTACTGTAAACTTTCACTTTACCCTAGCTTTTTTGTTTAGGAAGCAATACATATTGTGAACTAATTAGGGATAGTAACATATACAATTAACTACAGATTTATTTAATAAACACACTGAGTATGGAAACTAATGACAGATTTTTTAAGGGAAAGGAGAATTTAGAAAGTAGACTATGTTGCTGTTTTAAGTTGTTAAAAATTAGTATACTGAGGGATATTTGCTCATTCTTTTTTGTAACTGCCCTTTACTCCCTTACATTAATGTTAATTCTACTCTTGGGCATTATCATCTCAGGTATAACCCTAAAATACTCTCTGGTTGTAGCATCTTTTGTTCATCTTGTCATGCTTACCCAATAGAGTGAATTAAGTCAATGGAGCTGCTCACAGGATTTTATTCAAAGGACAACAAAATCCAGCTACATTTTTGGTATGACACATTTTTTCCATTCTTATCCATAATTCATTTGTGCAAGTGGGCTTTTTTACATTTTAATAAACAACATGAAAGAAAGAGCTATTCTCATGACATTTGCACAACAACAAAGAAGTGTTGAAATGTGTACAGTAGTCCTTTCTTGTGATATGTTTAGGCTGATTTCTCTGATTAAGGTGTTTAGTCACCCAGTAAATACAACTATTTAATGTTACAGCAGTCTTGGGTTTTTGTTGTCTAGAAAACCAAAATATGAAGAAAAATATCTTATCAGGATAAAATTTGAATTTGGGGTTATTTTTAATTGTTTGTGTACATTCCACTAAAGAAAATGACAAAGTCTGTATTGTCCAGGAGTTCTTTCTCATCTGAAGAGTGATGTTCATATAAAACAAGAGCAAGAAAAGAGAGCAGCTACTATATTGCAGAAATAAACCTATGTTGAATCCAAACCATGGAATCATTTTGCAAAAAAGTTATTGTAAATAAACTTCAAAAGCAACTGTTTACTAATATTTTCAGAGTAGCTGTTCAAAGATTTCTTGTAGGAATATTGACCACCACATATAAGATTTTTTTGTGGGTCTTTTTTTAATTGTGCTGCTCCTGATGTACCATTTCGAACAAAACTAAGTAAACATAAAGAGAACAGAAACATTCTTAAGCAGGATGAATCAACAGGGATGTATTAGTACACTAGGTGATATACCAAGCATTGTTCTAGAGACCACTAAATAATGAATGCATAGTACATCTGCTACCTCCCAGTGGCTAGGAATGGGAAGTGTCTCACTTATGAAGCATTGACATGAAGGTATGTTTCAAAATCAAGGGCTAACAATTATTCTAACTTGATAAAATTTATAAAAGCACTACTCTTATTTTTACTGTGGTTGATAGGACTTGAAGATAGGGAGGCGGGAATACTTCTTTGTTGCAAGACATATTACTAAAAATTTAATATTTCTGTCTGTTTAAATGCAAATAACTGAAGGCAATATATCTTTCTTAATGGAAATTGCCTTCAAATTCAGCAATCATATTTTACCCTCTGTCTCCAGTCCTCACCTTCCCTTCAACCTTTCATGAAAAATGGAAGAATTCAAGGCACAAATGACTCCAGGGTCATGAAAGCAACTAGAGGTATTGAAAGCAGTGGCTCTTTTAATTGTTTGGAGCTGCTTGATCACCCACCTCTCTTTTTTTCTTCTCAAAAATTATTGGAAGGTATTCACAGAATTGAAGAATTACAGAATAAGCTGAGTTGGTGGGGGCTCACATGGATAATCAAATCCAACTCCTGGACCTTCAAAGAACCATCCCCAAGAGTCACACCATGTGCCTGACTATTGTACAAACACTTCTTGAGTTCTCTCAGGCTTGGTGCTGTGACCACTTCCCTGGGGATCCTGTGCCAGTGCCCAGCCACCCTCTGGGGAAAAAACTTCTCCTGCTATACAACCTAAATCTCCCCTGATACAACTCCAGGCCATTCCCTTGGATGCTGTCAGTGGTCACCACAGAGAAGAGATCAGTGCCTGGCCCTCCTCTTTCCCTCAGAAGGAAATTGTACCTGCAGTGATGTCTCCTCTCAATGTCCTACAGGCTGAAGAGACCAAGTGAGTAACTGAGTCTCATACACCAACCTGTATGAGACTCAGTTACTCTCATACAGGTTCCTCTCATCGCCCTTCACCTTCTTTATTGCTCTTATTTGGACAGTCTCTAATAGTTTCATATCTCTCTTACACTGTGGCACCCAAATCTGCCCCCAGCCCTGGCGGTGAGGCAGGTGAGGGGACAATGTCCTCCCTTGCCCACCTGGCCATGATGTCCCTGCTGCTCCCAGGACACGCTTGGCCCTCCTGGCTGCCAGGGCACTGCTGGCTCCTGTTCAACTTGTCATGGACCAGGAGCTCAGGGCTCTTCCCATGGCCCTGCTCTGCAGCCTCTCATTCCCCAGTCTGTACATTCAGGGTTTCCCCATCCCAAGTGCAGAATCCAGCCATTGCCCGTGTCAAATTTCATAGCTGGCAATTGCCCACTCCTCTAATTTTTTGAGGTTTCTCTGCAAGGCCTCCTTTATCCTCCAGGGAGTCAACAGTTCCTTTCAAAAATCAGATGAGAGAAGTTTTGCAATGACATCAGCCAGCACTTTGAGGATTCTTGGATGAATCCCATCAGGCCCCATAGACTTGCAGGGATCCAGCTGCAGCAGGTGATACTGCTCAATTTCAGTGTCAACAGGGAGTTGATCACTCTCACAGCCACGATCCTCCACCTCAGGGCACTGAGAGCCCCTTGTTCCATCATTCACGTTGAAGACAGAAACAAAGAATATGTTAAGAGAAGGACTGGGATGTTTATCCAAGTGTGCTTACCATTTACACTGTCACAGTGGAAACTGAGTATCCAAATGCAGAATAAAAAAGTGTTAATGATTTATAAATAAACAGAAATGTCCATGATCAGTGTAATTATTTTTTAGCTCATAAAGATCCAGATGTGGCCATAATAACATTTTCATGATGCTGTTGAAACTTAGGTGTTCAGTGGTCTTGAAATGCAATTGCTAGATGCTCAATAAGTTTTCCTAGCATCAAGTAAATTCCTAGTATTAACATGTAATATTGTGTAAATGAGCCTGTTTCATACAGCTGATCATTTTAGCAAAGGAATAATGCACGAATTGTTACTGTGGGTAAACAAAATTCCACTTTGCTTGTGTTGTCAACTTTATGAATGCTAAACATACAGGATTTAGCTTAGTTGAAATGAGTCTTTGAGATGGAGCAATAAATTACTTCTATTGTGCACTGCTTCTAGTACCATTCTTTCTTCTGAATGTCCCTTTAATTTCCACCTTTGGCATAAGAAAGTTACTACACGGCAACTTTGAGTGTGGTTTTGAGTTAGGGTTTGGGCCTATTTAACTGTGGTTAGTTGAGTTCTGGTTCGGCCCAACTTGAGCTTGTTTTCCTGCCCATCCCCACCCCAGTTTGTTGTATTTTCTTATCTTCTTTTGGTGTTTTTGGAGGATTTTTTTTTGTCTGAAGTGTTTTTGTCCAGAAAGCTACAAATGTGTTTCAGATTAAAAGATACAATTTAAAACTGTCACAGGCAGCTTCAGTTTGATACCTCTGTAAAAGATAACTGAACATAGTTTTTCAGGCTCAATAATAAAATTAACTCTTCATTTTCCAGGTCCAATTAATAAAAGTAACTTAACAACTAATAAAAACAAATGATTTGGGCTGACTATGGTAGTTACAGTGCTTGCTGTAAATAGTTTTGTGGTGGATCTCTGCCTTATACTCAAAAGAATAAACATAAAAAATACAACATTACATAAATGAGAGAAAAACCATAGTATTTCCTGATGTTTTTTCAGACCCAAGCTGCACTCTTGAAAATACCAGAGGATTAATCATTTGGTATGCTCACTTCTGCCACTTTTCTCTGTGCTAGAAGTTGTATGTGAGATATGTAAATACCAGCCTCTTTTAAATAAATAATTATTCTTCAAATGCAACATAGTATCATGAGCTGAGTATTTATGTTATAATACCTCTTCCCTTTTGACCACCCAGATTTTTATAATTTGTGAACTTGCTTATCCAAATTTCCAGAGGGAAAATCTTGTCTGCCTTCTGTGCTTGGAACACATTGTGCATGACATTAATATTCTTAAAAGATCGTTAATTAACAATGAAAAAAAGTCTTGAAACACATGCAGGAATATCATCTGACAAGTCAACATTTCACAATCTGAAGATAAAAACATATCCAAATCACAGAAACTATTATGGTAGACTAAAATAATAAGCAAATTAAGGTCCAGAGCACTGAACCATAGAACTGAGGAGAATGTTTAATTGTTTGTGTAGCAGTTATCCAAAACTTCATTGAATCAAACAAATGCTATTAGTGAAATAATGCACAAAAAACCAAATCAACTTAGGCTTGAAGAACAAACCAAGGGACAGATTTTTTACTGTGTGAGCACAGAATGGCAATTTCTGAGAAATTAGTATTCTTATGGGAAGGTGTTAGTGAGACAGTAATATCCATACAAATTTTTTGCTTTGATATCCTACTCTGTTAATATAGACTTCATGCACTCTTGCTATTCTTATCCCTTAAGCTTGAGTGCCTTCAAGTAATGCATTAAGGAAATTGATTACCATCTCTTACATGCTTATCCTTTCATTTTTTTTTCCCCTGAGAGGGAAGCTCATGCAGTTGGAAACTGTCTTCTGTATTTTTATGTACTATTGATGTGCATAGAGATATCAGTCTGATTGATCTATATGTCAGTCCATTTGATAGGAAGCCAGATTGTGGGAGCACATTTTTGCAGTTGGGAAAGGAAACTGAGAGGTTGTGACAGTCAATAGTTCCCATGGTGCTCTCCTCTGTAGTCATGGGCCGGTCTGTGGGAGTGCATTATCCTCTGAAAACACAAACAAGTTCTGCCTTTCATTCTAACATTTCATTGTGCTATCAGAACGAAGTTGCTGGGCATGGTCCTTATGAGGACCTCATGAGAATAAGTTGAAATCAGTGAAATACCAAAAAAA
>VXBR01008903.1:866218-1015836 GCA_013400215.1 Cisticola juncidis
AAAAAAAAAAAAAAAGTTGCAAATATGATTTAAAGGTCAGTGTCCAAATTGGGATATTTGATAAAACTTAAGAGGGTTGTTTTTTGTTTTTTGGTTTTTTTTTTGTCTTCTAGGTGCTGGGAACTTAATTTAAAAGTATTTCTATTGATTTCCAGTTCTGTAGTTCTAAATCAAAGTATAGACATACTGCTGGGATTCATGCATTTAAATGGGGGATTAATTCATTTACTATTAGTACTATATTTTGCCACTCAATTGAATTACTAATTATGTAAAATCATTCTAAGTTTGAAATTCTTATGCTTTGTAAAAGTAGAGGTACAAGGTGCAGGTGTAGGTAGAGGTAGAGGTGCAGTAGAGGTAAAGGTACAAGGTGTTTGTACCTTCAGTACTTCTATAACTTTAAAGCCATTTCTATTTTCCCAAGTACATCTCCCCATTTTTCTTCTGCCTTGAGATATAAGGCTAGAAATTCCTTATACTGGGGTGTAATTGTCTCAAATATTCTTGCATAATGAAACTAGGTAAAATAAGTGAAGTTAAAATACAAATCTTTTCTACCTGTTGTTTGTTTTTTTGGTTTTTTTGGGGGGGTTTGTGTGGGGTTGTTTTTTTGGGTTTTTTTGGGTGGAGGAAAATGTGTAAGTGATCAATTATTGTTATGCTGTCCTTAGATTTGGAATGATGTACAAGGATTTATTTTACATTTATTAAATTCTCATCTCTATTTCAATGTATGTACCATGCTGATGGTCACAACAATATAAACAAAAAAACCCAAGAAAATACAAGTCATAAAACTGGTAAAAGCACATGAGTTACCTGAAGTAATATGTTATGTTTAATTTTTAAGTTTCATATCAATGCCTTCCCATCACATTGATCATTATATCTTTAAATAATGAAAACATTTTTTTGAACCTAAAATAAATATTGAAGTGCTGAAAAGTAAAAGTGAATAGTATCAAACAGCAGATGTCTCTCAATAAATGCATTAAATTACAGTTGGAGGCAACCTTTCCCTGAAGTACACCATAACAATAAAGATGAAAGGTATTAAGCCTGATGGGATTATTTTTTGCTGAGGCAAAAATTGGCAGAAGATGTAAAACATTTATATTATGCTTAGAGATACAGCCTACAATCAGATCATGCCCCCAGCACAATCCTTCTTTTGTATTTTACTGTATTTTCCTTTCTGGTGTGCTGGAGTTCTACACTTAGGTGACTGCTCACTGGGATTCTTGTTCAGGGTTTCCAGTCAAGCTCTGTGATGATGGTGGCCAGGTGGGACATCCATGCAGTGCTCTCACTGAGTCAAGCTGAATTCACAGAATCACAGAATGGGTCAGGTTGGAAGGGACCGCAGTGGGTCATCCAGTCCAACCTCCCTGCTCCTCCCCCAGCACTTGGCACAGGATTGTGTCCAGACAGTTCTTGACTATCTTCCATGAGGAAAACTCCAAACCTTACTGGACAAACCGTTCCAGTTCTTGGTCACTGCACAAGAAAGAAGTTCTTCGTCACATTCAGGTGGAACTTCCTGTCCATCACTCTCTGCCTGTTGCCTCTTTTCCTGTTACTCAGAACTACCTATTTATAGACATTGGTGAGGCCCCCTCTCCATTGTCTATTCTCAAGGCTGAACAGCCTGAACTCTCTCAGTCTTTCCTTTTTAAGAGAGAGGCTCACTCCCCTAATCATCTTGCTTAGTCCTCCTCTTTTGCCAGTGAAGATTTGGTAGATTTCTCATGTCATCTTTCCCTCTTCTTGTTAGTATAGGTCATAGAGACCTTTTTTATTTAGTCAGTCCTTATATAGAAGATTTTTTTCTTGTCTTTGATCATCCTTTTTGCCTCTCTCTCTTAGTTTTTCTATTTTGCTGTAATATTATTCAGACAGAAGAACCAATCCACAGGTACTATTTGCAAGTGCTACACAGATTTATATCATACCTTAATTATGTTTTCTCTTCTATTTTTAATTCCTTCCTTGAGTAGTCATAACATTTATTTTGCTTTTTCACTTCAGCTGCACACTGATTTCTTTATGAACTTTTCATTAAAGGATTTCTTTAGTAAGCCCTTAATTGTTCAAAAATTTATTTTCTGAGTGGTTTTATCTATCTAATAAACCTGTCACTGGGTCATACCCTAGCTTGCCATTGCCATGGCACACACATAAGTTTTTAAAAACTATGTCCCTGGTGATACACTTATTTACTAGATGGACTACCTTGCCATGCTGCTAAAAGAGGGACTGTTAGAACTCAACCCCTAAAAAGATTAATGGCAAAGAAAGTGGTACAATCACGGTAAATTGGATATTGATCAATGGGGCAGTGGCAGAAGCTCAGAACTCTTTCCTTAATCAGCACCGCCCTGTGATGATACCTTAGCAAGTAACTACCTGACATTCATGATTAGAGAGGGGAGATTTCCTCCCACAGCAGCCCAAAGCCCCACCTTACATGTAATGCTTGGTCTCAATGATTTGCAGCTGCAAATTGCAATGGAGAATTGGTTACTCCAGATATAAACACAAAACACAGTTACTGCAGGAAAGAAATTAACAAACAAAGGAGCCAGAAATAACGAATCCTTCTTTACAGAGAGGAGGCTTCATGAATCCTCTCTTACTGACTGCTGGATGTTCTATTTTTGAAACCAAACTGTTCCTTGTTTATGATGAAATGAAATCATTTGATAGACAGATGACAGGCATACTGTGTACTAGAAGAGCAGCTGTTTGCAATATCATTAAAAATTCTGGCAAACCCAAGGATATTGAAAGCAGCTGCTAGACACTTTCAAAAGTAATATTATGTTTCTATACTGATACTTGGGGGTGCAATTCAATTTCTTAAAAGTAAATCTTTGAATTTTATTTCAAGGCAGCTGAATTAAACTCCTACTTCTTAACTGACTTGTAAGAAAATCTTCATTTTTCTGTGAATTTAGAAAATTATACCAAGTCCCAAGAATTTACCAGTGACTCAAATATAACCTAATACCTTAAAATTACAACAAAACAAAAAACACCACCAAATGCAAACCAAACAACAACAACAAAAAACCCAAGAAAAATCTAATATGAACTTTAGAGCTATTTTATTTTTGTTTGTTTGCTTGCTGAAAGTGTTTGTCATTAATAACCAAATGGACAGATTATTTGGTGTACTTAACTCCTTAAGATGTGTGATTGGTAGAAAGGCACCTTTTCTGCTTTGTTAGAAAAGTAATTGTGTACATAAAACCTCACTATAAAAGACATAATCAAGGGTTAATGAACATATTCTAAAGATTCCAAAAGGAAAAGGCACTTAAATATTGTATGTACATGGTAACATGGTGTATTGCTAAAAGGATAAATACCAATGGGTCTAGTTTGATGCATCTAGAATTATCTTTACATCTTTCTAGAAAAATAAAAGCAGACGCTGAAATATGCCTCCTAGGGTCCTTGAATAGGTCCCTATTCAAGATGCTTTGAACCAACCCTTCACCTTTGATTGGTTGGTTTTTTCCACATTTTCAGTTAGATATTTTTCCCCCAGAGTTTTATGCTTAGCTGTAGCTGGGATGTAGGTCAGTAAGGCTGTGGTTAGAATGTCCTTAATTCAACTTCTACTTGGTTCATTTTACTTTTCAACTTTCATCTTCTGCCAAATTTTCTCTAGAGATATTTTCTCTAGCTTGACATCACATTAACCACCCTTCCTTGAGGTTGGTTCACTTCTGCTCATAGCAGATTGTACAAGGCTGTATTAAGAGGTCTGAACTTGAAAAAATAATTCTTTCCAGGGATCTTATGTTGCATTTGCAAATTATTGTATTCATGATTATTCATGGAGTTATACTTGCCAGTTGTCCACATAGCTTAACAAATCTGTGCACCTGTGAAATCTCTGCTACAGCTGGCCTTCTTAAGAGAGCACCTACAAAACACAACATGATGATCTTTACCATCATCTCAAATTCTCCTCATTTTATTTTTTATTTTCACTTCATGGAATTTTTCTTCCCTTAATTTACCCCTGAAGTGGATCTCTTGCTTGTCTAGGCTCTCTTAGAGATGTTATGTTTCACAGTCCAAAGCAGGTAGAATTACTCTCTGGATGTACCTTTTCCAATGACTAAAGAGGAAGAGAGTCTAAGTTACCAGCTTACACTACATCTCTACTGTGTAGGCAGCAAAGGAAAGGAGAGACAAAGTCCTCACTTCAAATTTATAGCTAAATGTCCTTTCTAATGGATAAGTAGTTTGATTTTGAACATCTCTCTCTGCTGGTTCACAGTGTTGCTTTTCAGGATTTTTATATTAAGGAGGTATAATAGTCTGTTTTGCTTGGTGATTACTCAGATTCCACATGAAAGCTTCCTTCCAAATCCACCTGTTTCTGAAGACTTTTTCTAAGGCTTGCAGACCTTGTTGCAATGTGAGTGAGATAAGTGAGACAGCTGGAAGTACCCCAAAACAATTTAACAGCTTTTGTGCTGCTGTGAGACTGTAATGGCTCACCTCTACTAAGAAGATAAATTATAATGTAAATCTGTTATCGAAAAAACCCTAAGCTAAAATCACAATATCTAGTTATCATATAATCCTATGTTTAGTTAATATGATCTATAGAATGACCTGTGGTGCTGTCCCACAGCTATTGTGGAAGAGAATAGCATAGCCTCTGGTGGTTTTCCTTTTTCAAAAATGCTGGAGTGCTTCAAAATTATATTTAATACTACATCAAGCTGCTCACCAGTATAGAGTACAAACTCTGCCTGGACTGTAAACTCATAAATCCATGAAAAGCAGAATTGAAATTCTTAATACAGTTTAATGTTCTCATTATAATTTTTTCATAGAAAAACAGTTTTAAAGAGACAAACAGTAGATAAGAAACTGCTCACAGTAACAGTAAGTTCTTTAAATGAGCTGCTATAGAAATACTGTATAAATAAAATCAGCCTGTTGGATTCCTGTATTAGATAGCTTCTAAGCAGCACAAAAGAAATGAGAGAGAGAATGTTTTATTCATGTGATGTATGCAGTGTCCAGCTTTGAGAAATGAGGGGAAGAAAAAGGTAAAACCTTCTGTTTCCAAAATGAATATGTGGATGTAGACAATTCTTGCTGTAATGAGGGATTTTAAAAGCTCCTCAGATTACTTAAATGCCATGGAAAAATAAAAACATAAGAAAAATCTCCTTTTCTCTTTTTTTTAGCATATGAACCATATTGGAAGGGAAATCCAGGATGAGCATCACCAGACGTGTTACTAAAGGAGCATCAACCACTCTACAGGCAAGAGAATGAAGTAATAATTTTGTTAAATTTGTTCCTGGATTCAGTGGTTTAGATTAACTGACTGTTCCATGGCTTCTGGCAAAACACATTTTTTATTGCAACTTCTTTTTGATGCTGTTTTCAAATGAGAAACAGCGTCAAACTGAGTCCCAAAAGTTGGCAGAGCTTTTGCTTGTCTCTCCCTCTTACACTATGACAACAGGCTTTTTAAAGTACTTTCAAGGAAGTCCATTCACATCTTACAGAAAGCAAGAGAAATTCTTCTTCTGCTACTATTCAGATAAATGCTGTTCATGGTCCAGAGTATAATCAGCAGAGAGATTTCCCCTTATCCCCAACTTATCCAGTCCGTGTAACTTCTGATGACCCGGATTTCAGGCAGAGGAAAAGTCAAAGTCATGTCAACCGAGATAGAATATATAGTGCATAAAAAACACCTCATATACACCCCATACAACTCCCAATGGGTTGTCTGTCTTGGTTGCAGACCTCCAGGCATGTCCTTCATACTCCTCACATTGGAATTGCAAATCTCAATTTATTTCACATTATATCAGTAATGGATAATATGTTCCTCACAGCTTTTTTAACCTTCTGGTCCATGCACTGAGAAGCACTTGCAGTTTAAACTAAAAGGATTTGTTTGAGGTATTAACCTGACCACTGTGCCTGTTTGACACTTGCAAAAAAATTGAAAGATGAAGCATTTTTGTCTATATAAGGATCCCTAAAACACTGTAAAATTTGGTTGAAAATTACACAAGGGGATATTGAACCTTACTTGTCCAAGCAGGACTATCTTCAGAGCTGGATCACCTTGCTCAAAGCCTTGTTCGTGGGAGATTTAATAATCTCCGAGGGACAGAAAATACAGAAGTCTTGGAGCAGACTTTTCTAAATTCTAGACTACCATCCTGGTGAAAAACTTGTTTTTCAGAAACCCAAACTGAGCCTTCCAAGTGACAGTTTGTGCCCATCATTCCCCTTATCTCATCTAGCATTATCAAGAAAGACATTGTCTCTTACATATTTGAAAGTATCTTTAAAATAGTTTCAGGAACATGTATGATTTACAATAAGCCAAAATCTTAAGGAGTTATATATAATTTCACATCCAAAGAGAACTGGAGAAAGAAAAAAAGACAAATGATGAGTGTGGAAAGATGCACCATTACTTTTACAGATAACTACATTGATGAATATTTTTTTCAAAGCGGTATCTGCAACACCATATAGAGAGCTCTTTGTCTTATGGAATTAAAATTAATTAGAGCTATATAACTACAGCTAAAAATAGAGAAATGCTATTTCTTAAATTTTGGCTTTCAGTGCAGGTTGGTATTTTATTTATTTTATTAATGCAATCGTGTTATGAAAGCTAACATATTACAAGGAATATTTTCAGAATGGACTGTAGCTAATGGCATGTTCATGAGCAAAGGGGATTAAGGTGTAAATTTGAGGCCAAAGCTAAAAGAAAGTGACTGCTCTGAATGCTATTTAAAGGAATTTAGGGAAATGAAGGCAACTCAACATTTCAGATTGCTGAGTGCTGAGGATGCTATTTTTAGAGTGCTCTGGTGAATTGGTGTGAAACTCTTGGCAGCTGATACTAATTGTAATGAAAAGATACTTGTTAAATGGTGTGGGGTACAGCTGTGTATGCAATTCACTGTCTGAATGTATGGAGAAGAGTCACCTCAGGGAAAGTATGAAGTAAATGCTGTTCATGAAGAACAAAAATACTCAGCCCTTGGAAGGCAGATGAATGACCTCAGTGAGTTAAAAATATATAACAGCATAGAAATCTATGTTTAAAAAATGGTCGTTGCTATTTGCAGACTACAAACCCACAAAGTATTATGGCATTAAGCCATTTGAACATACATCCAGGGCTAAGATCTTTACTTGATTTTTCTTAAATAGTTTTGTTTTATAGGTTTTGCTTGAATGGAATGAATAACTTGGACTTCCTGAACTGTGAAACGTTTTTATTTGCTTTATCGGGTTTTGATTGGAATATTTTTGTGTATTACCTTTGGCACATATTTCAGCGAAGTGCTAGTAGAGCCAAACTTCCATGTATTTGAATCCCCCAAATGGAATTATTTAAATTTTAGTTAGAATTTACATTTGTACTCTGCTGCAAATCTTAAAAATGATACATAAGATGCCATTTTTTAAAAGCCCTACGGTCCTGGAACATTTGCAGCTATAATGAAAGTAATGATCAGCTATGATTACAGCTTCCTTTTTTTTACAATAATTTATCTTAAAATCACAGTATGAAATCTGTGCATAGTTTAAACTGGGTGTCATAAGATCCAAGAACTCTCATTCAGGCAAAGAGTGCTTAAACAAGAGGGAAACCAGAAAAGAATACACAAGTTGCCTAAAGCTTCCATTTCCAGTTATAAGAAAGCCCAGCTGAAAATCAGAGCAAAATCACCCACTGAAAATGTTTATATTTTTTTTCATTTTGTACTGACTAATTTTCAAAAGCCAAGTATCAAAAGCCAAGGAATTAAATGTGTGTAATTGCAGTACAGGATGAAAAAGGGACCTCAAAGTAATGAGATATATCACTACACATGAGGCCACATCTTTAAGATCTTTCCAAATATTTGAAAACTATAATGAAAGCAACATTCCCATCTTATTGCCTTCTCCTGCAAAAGCATTTAAGCTCAAACTCCTGTCATCTGCAGACTCACAGACGACCCTCTTAGTGCACCAAGAGGGAATCTGATCCTTCTGGAAAGAACTGATGCTCTTACTATGTGTACCACACTTTGCATCAACACAGATATAAAGCAAAACAGAACAGAATTGTAGGAGATTATCCTCTTGCATTCAGGGTGAATAAATGCCTATGAGAGGATGAACTGTAACTTGGGGCTGGAGAACAGTCTTAGTGGAGCAGGACCTGCCTGAATCCATCTGAGATGAACAGTAGGTGGTTTGGTTTTTAATGAGGTAAAGACCTGTTTGGTTAGGTATGATAAGAAATCTTAACTTGGAGATTTGGGATGACATGGAGGAAATTAAGTTAGTCCTATCCGGTTAAGCTAATGTATCGAAAATCTCAATGGTCCCTATGAGAAGACACTGTTCTTTTTCTCGACATGTAACCCTAAAGCTGAAATACTGCTGCTATACAAACTGAGGCAGTATCTTGTTATCTCACAACCCAGTTGTTGATTTAGTATGTCACCTGTGTAGTTTCCGATTACTGTAGCAGATTTTGTGTGGTAAGGAAACTGAGTTTGACACAGACCAATTCAAGAACTTTTAATCATAGGTATTGCTCATGAACAAATTCTTCTGTCTAGGCAGCAAGTCTGACTAGAACCTGAATTGGGTTGGCTTGCATATATGTTCTTCCATGTTGGTTGGGGTTTTTTTATTTGGTTCATTTGTTCGAGTTCTTGGGTGGTGGTTGGTAGTGATGGTGGCAGTTTTATTTACTTTAATTGTTTAATCTCTTAAATTATCCTGAAGACAATTTTCCAGAGTAAATCAGTGGTGTTCAGTGCCACATCTGCAATCTGAAAAAAAATGTATTGTACAGGGTTTTTCCTAATAAAGTTCTAACAAGAGAGAAATTGTTAAATCAAATCAAAACATGCACTTAATTAATTATTTGAGAAGAGTAAAACAGGCTGATTCCTGTGCAAATCCCAGAATGGGGTAGATGGGGAAACATAGTCAAACTTCTAGTCTATGAGAAGGAATAATAAATTGCAAAAGAGGGATCAAAGGGTGAGCTTAAGAGTATTACTGCTATAGCAAAAATAAGCTTATCTTTATTTCTTAGGTATTGTTTGGGGAGTTATTTCAATAAACTTAAACAAATATCATTACAATGCTCTAATAACTTTATTTTGATTTTTTGAGTAGAAGTGGTCTATGTATTCATAACTTGGGTCCTAAAAGGACAAAGAGATCTGAATCACACTGGGACACTCCTTACTGTTACTTCTAACATGGTTGGAGTCCTATACTGTAAAGGTGGTAAAAGATGAAGCAGCAACAAAGGACTAGGCTTAAGGAACAGGAAGGTAAAAATGTACAGCCAAGTTGGATAAGAATATCTTGCAATTTCCTTCTGGATTATTGCAAATATCTGCTATAGTTGACTAGGAAAGAGAGAGGCATCTCACATTTGATCATCTTAAATACATAGTGCTTTTCAGTGTTGTCAAAATCAGCATAGAAGGTATTTGGAGGTATTCAATTTGCCTGGGCTTTGAAGTCTTTTCTTCAAAAGCAATGAATTGCAGACTTTTAAAATATTGTTACAGATTACATAGATTAATAACCTGCTTCATATGGCTTTGACAATGTTGAGAAATCCTGCTGGAAAATGTAACATTTCAGGATCTGTATTCTGTATAACAAAATGGGGTTTATTACTTGTCATGCCTGATACAGAACACAAAGGTAGGGCAAAGGAAAAACAGTGAAAGCTGTGTTTCCTTCAGCAACAACTGTTCCTGGCTGTAATTCCATTTCTGTGAATGCTGAATATCCTCCTATATGTGACAACATCTCAAACTTGCTGATGGGGGACAGCTTCTGACACTTGCTGCCTCTGTAGGCAGCAGGTCTGTCTGGGCACTGACCTGGGGCACGAGGCATGCTAGATGTGATCAGGATGTAAAAGTGGTTGAAATGCAGAGGAAAGGTTCATCAGAGCTGCTACTGAAACCACCAGTGAGTGTGCTCCAAAAGGTGTCAGCTGTAGAAAGAAATGCGCAAACTTTGAAGATCCAGGTCAGTTTTCCTGTATCTACTGGAGTTGACAGATGTAACTGTGGCATGGGGAGTTTTGTTAGTTTTCTCTTAAAATCACAGAATAGTCTTAAAATGCCATACCTCTCCTTTCCAGACTGGTGGCTCTAGAGCAAGATGTAAGAACATACAATTTTTGCCCATTCTAGTTTTGTTAAAAATAACATGGGGGACTTATATTCAGAGTTCAGTACAGCACGTTTCAAGATGGATATATTCCCAGTTAACTGAGTAGGCCTCTCTAGGGGATATCTGAGATCAGCTGTAGACTAGAAACAATCAGCAGTCTGTTATCTATGTTAATTTCAGGTTGAAAGCTTCTCAGAAGGGAATTATATGTTGGTTCCCATGGGCGTGTGGTTAACAAGTCCCTCACTTCTTGCAGGTATTTGCTCAGTAAAGAGCAAGATTTCTGCCATGCCACCTGCAAGGAAGAAAGTTGTGAGTTGGGGAGAACTTCTTTTTTCTGAAAAAGGGAAAGTCCATTTTCATGTGATAAGATTTTTCGAAGTTAAAGCAGTTGGATCAGCTTTACAGATTCAGCCTGAGTCATGAGGAATATGTGCCTGACAGGCCAGAAGAGAACTGTGAAGTCAATTTAATCTGGCACCTGTGAAATTTTGTTCACAAATCTTGAGCACAATAATTTGAAACAAACCCTGCAAAACAAAATTTATGCAATGCAGAACGAAGTGGGTAATTTTCATTCTGAGAAGAAATGCTTTAAAAATGAGTAATTTAAATTATAGCTGTCAGTAATTTATAAGATGAAAACATACCATTTTCTAGTAGCTTGGATATTCTTCTCACAATAGATGATTTGGTTCATGTTTGAGGTTCTTCATGTCCTACATGTCAGAGACACTTCCTTTGTTATGATGCAGAATATTAATGCTTCCAGCCAGACCTAACTTTCTCCACAAATTTCATTAAGTATGTGATGTATGAAATAGAAACTTAGCTCAATCTACATAAATGAGATGTAGAGTATGTAGCATGATTATGAAGCTCTCAGATGAGTAATAGTTCAATATTAGCTTGTAGCAGTAAAAATACGTTTGATTCCACAATATTTTACTTAAGTAAATTTTAGGGGTTCAGATTTATTTACATTACTTGAGTGCCAATGATTTTCAATCTGTGTTGATTCCTAGTTTATAAGTTATAGATTATGACTGGGTAAACCCAAAAGATCATAAGATTTTTGGGGGTTAGATTTGGTTTTTAACTTATAGAATTTTTTCCCCATAAGTTGCTAAGAGACTAGCTGCTGGGTACTTGTGTGTGCTTGACCAAAACAAAGAAGTGCCCAAAGGAGACTGTAGCACCAGGCTACACCTTTTGGTTTTGGGTCTCTGGGAGTTTCTCTCAGAGGAGGGAGATAACACGAGTTTTGGGGGAGGTAAAGGACAGAGCTGAGGGCAGCTTGTCTCTCTTGCTCTCAGCGGTGGATAGAGGATGGTCAGGCTGCTGTTTGCTGGGGGAAGAGTTCACTGTCACCACCCCGTCCTATCCTGGGAAATCCACCATCATCTACTCGTGTGCCAGGAATTCTGAGCTCTCCTCCTCCTGCCCCGCTGGGCCGGCCCTGCCCCACTGCGGTTCCATCAGCGCTGCATTGAGGCTTTCTCTGCTACTTAGCCCGGCACTGCCCTGCCCTGCCGGGACATCCCTGCCGCTCCAGCAGCCAGCGCAGAGCGTCTGATCTCACCCACCAGCCCGGGATTTTCCACCCTTCCAGCTTGGCCTCTCGGAGTCCTGCAGGGGCTTTGTGAAACAAAGCCCCTCAAGGTTCCTGGTTGTGTTTATTATTAATGCTGTAGTTGTTGTTGTTTGTTTGCTTTGTCATACATACCAGTCAAGAATTGGTATTTCTATCCCCATACCTCTGCCTGAAAGCCCCTTTAATTTTCTACATTGTAATAAACTGGAGGGAAAGGATTTGAATTCTCCATCTCTAGGGAGGTCCTGCCCCTCCCTAGCAGGTACCTTTCTTTCAAACCAAGACCAAGATACATGGGGCTTTGGACATAAGCAGGTCTGGAATTAATCAGTCTCTGTTCATTTGGAGAATTTTGCTTACGACACGGCCTCTAATTGTGTGATTCAATACAGTCAAATGCTAAAAGCTAGATTGTAAGAAGAGATGAATGATTTAACATGCCTGTAAAAATAATAGGCTCAGACTCCCTAACCCGAAACTTACAAGTAATGATCAACAAATCAATAATATTGTGATTCCTGAGGCCATAACAATGCACTACTCCTATTCTTGACTAGAAGTATTGCCTAGAGCTAGCCAGAACTCCTGTAAACTAAAGCAAGAGTTTGAATTCTTAAATTCTTAACTCATGTTCATATTAATGTTCACCTTCACATTTTTTCATAATTTTGACATTTCCTGCTTCATATACCTTCAAAAAATGTTACCTAAAGTTTCAGACTAGCAAACTTTAAATCCCTGACCCAAAATACTTTCTAGCAGTTCTCAGTGAAATTATTTTCACTCAGTAGATGCAAATATTCTTTTTTTCAGAACACCTTTCACACACTTTTTCCCCATAACAGTCTAACAGATCTCAGTACACACACAGACTTTATGGAGGAAAGCAATATGTTGAAATTGGGCTCCTATAATTTAAATATTATCTGCAACTAGCAACTGCATTAAAAGTGAGGTCTGAATTTCACATTTGTCAGCATAATAACATTAACTTAATGTGTGTTTTGATATATTTTATATTGGCTGCAGATAAGACTGTACTTTCCTGAGCAGTCCATCTAAATCATATTTTAAATTTGGAAAACCCAGATGTAGATGAGCAACTGTGTGAAGCCATTTCTTCAACCTCATGTATTTTCCTAAGGTTCACCTTGTTGGTCTTTCTCATTCTTGTATTGATTGCTGTAGCAGCAGAAAATATTTGTAGTCACGAAAATAGCAGAATTATCTAAATTGAACTTCTCTGCATTTTTCAGAGTCAAATCAGATCATGTAATTGCTTTCTAAGCTTCTTTCTCAGTTGTTTCCTGTCACACTTGATTTTGCAGTGGATTCAAAGACCACTGCAGTTTCCTGGAGTTGTCCTACAAAGTTGATTTGAGGCCATATTCTATCGCTTGTCAGAGTAAATCTTAGTAGTGCTTGCTTCATGTTTGCATTTGCCAAATGTGGTGAAACTCCACAGAAGCTTTTTTGCCTTTATGAATAGATGTTTGCAAATATAGTCTTGCCTTTAAGATGTCTGTAAGTCAGGTTTTGGCTGTTAATTCCCTAAAAAATGCGTTCAGTCCTCTTTCAGCCTGTGCACTGCAAGAGGTCACAGATAAAACCTGAGAAAAATACTTGATGAGAAAATCTCTTTAGACCATTTACACTGCCATCATCATTTAATGATTCTTAACACCACCAAGTCCTCATTCACTTCATATGCTCAATGAAAATACTTGTAAAAACTCACAGCACCACATGGATTTTGCATATGTACAGAAAACAGTATTTAGCTGTAAAGTAGTCAACTTAATTGTAATTTTGACAAAACTAAGTGGTAACGAAAATCTCAAGAAAAAAGTTCATTGTATCCATGATATTTCTGTTTGCTCATGTATTATACTTCAAGGCTATTTAAAAGAAATATTTTGGTCCCAAGTAAATACATTAAATGAATAATAGATAAGATACCCTCCTCTAAGTCGGTGAACATTAAATGTTATGTTTCTCTATATACTTTTATAATATTCAGGCTGTAAACATTCAAAACACTTTTGACATTCAGTCCATATCAATTCAGACTTCTTGTCACATAGAGCTTCAGTTATGAGAATCTTTACATGTTTAGAAGAATATCCACACTAGGATGGGTGGAACATTTGCAGGCCAGCTGATCAGTTTTCAAGTTCTTGTTTTGAAATGTTTTGATCTATGTAAATGCTATAGAAGCATCTCATCTTCTAAATGATTTGAGAAAAAATGTAGTATTTTTTGTTCTGAATTCTGGTTATCTCAGTTTTTAGCTGGTTGTATCTCACATAAAGAGACTTTACATTGATCTAATGGTCATTTTTCTTTTTTCAGTATGATCAGAGCAAATTGTTCCTAGGAATTATGAGAAGTTATTTAATTTGATCCATTGCCTGTGGTTTTATTGTATTTGAGGTCTGTTGAGTAAGATAAAATGGATTAGTGTTTCCCAGATGTATTTAAAAGGCTATTCAAATATAAGAATAAAAACAAGAAATTGTCATCTTATTAATCAATAAATCTCATGCTTCCTAATGTCAAATCATTGTCTTACAATAGTTGCAAACCCTCCCTTATCAATTTAACAGTTTGATGAAGAAGAATTTAAGTATATCTAGATTCATAGAATTTTTCTTCTGCTGGCAAAAATTCTATTAAAAAATATTTCCATAAACTGTTACAGGTACATCTCAATTCTGGGTAACAAGCCCCACAGGATGAAATGGGGGTTTCAACAGTGCTGCTGCTTGTGTTATTATCCAGCTTTGCAAAAAGTCAAGTTGTTCTCTTGAGGGAATATTAAAACCGCTGTGTAGGTTATCCAAACATCAATTGTAACATTTTCAAGCAAATACAATGAACTAAGATTGAGTCGGTTATCCTAACTACACTGCATTAGCTGATTTCATGACATAAAATCTGTGTGAAAAGGAATCTCTCAGAGTGTCTTGATGTCCTAGCTAATCAGTTTGGTGCTTTCTAGTTCCTCATGATTATATGTAGTTTTCATTGTCTTTCACATCCTCTTGCAAAATGAAAAGGCCTGTTCTCTTTTTTGTATGGAACACATTCTTTACTCTTGAAGCCATTCTCTGAAGATTCCCACTTATGCTTCCTCTTTCATTTGATGAGAGTTGGAAGTATTGAACCTTAACAGCTGGGAAAAATATTTATTGTTGTTTGATTTTTTTTCTTATTCAGTGGGGCTGTTTCATTTATGGGTCTGTTTCTGGGGTTTTTTTTATTTGTTTAAAGTTACTGAGTATCAAGACAGTACAGGATAAAAGCAGAAATCTTTTACTGGCAGACAAAAGCCCATAAGCAGTGTCCTTTTCAAACTTCTTACGTGGTTTCTGGTAGAAAACTGTTTTCTCTGAAAATAATTTTCTGTGGAAAGGCTGGTTTAATATACAGAATTTGAAGCAGACATAATGATTTGACTTGACTCACAAAATTCAAGTATAAACCATACAGATAATTAAGATACCTGACTCTTAACTGTCATTTACAATGCCATCTGTTTTTTTCCAATCATATCATGCATCTTGAGTAACTGTTTTTTCTTTCTGAAGAGGTCTTGTTATCTTATCTTGCTAACCCTCTACAGGCATATCCAGAACAATAAATACATTTTTTTGCTTTTGTTTCTTTTTTTTGTATAATTACTTTCCTTGCTGAATATATCTGTAATAAAACATAATGCTCCATTTCACACATTTCATTGTCTTTCTAGTTTTTTGTCATGAAGCTGGGGAGCTTAAATATTTCTCTTCTAAGAGGTTGTTTGTTTGTTTGTTTGTTTATATTTTATATATTTTGTTCTGATTAGGGATGATAGCCACTCACTTATTTTATCATACAGAATAGGTAATTTAACTTCAGTACTTCAGAGAAACTTGATATATTAAATACAGTACAGGTCTTGAAATGTCCAGGGCAAATTGTATCTCTTGCTGAAGAGTAATGTGAAATACTTTTAATAATAATTAATGATTTTTATTTATGTATTCATCAATTTCTATAGAATACTTGGGCTCAGAATGACCAATTCTAGACCAGGATTAAATATATTAAAGTAAGTCTTAAATCTTTCTAAACTTTAGCTGCTGAAGATGGCAGCACAGTCTCTGAAAGTATGGGAATTGATCCAGGATGCTTGGATATATATATATATATATATATATATAACTTAAGTTCCAGCATTCTTTTGGAAAAAGTGTGTTCTATTTTTGTTCAATCTAAGGTCCTAACCCACAACAGCAGTCTTACATGAACTGGAGGGTGCTTCTGAAAATATCACGTAACTGTTTCTGCTGCTTGTAAGCTTCAAATGGTTCTAAGATGTTGTAGTGCATTCTTTTCCTCTTTTAGCATGCTTCCACCTTCCCTTGAGGAATGGTTCTGACCTCATGCCCGTTATCCCAGTAAGATACTTCTGCCCACTCCCACCCCTCGTCCATCACCCCAAATCCAGCCCCTTGTTCTGCAAAGTTCCCTTGTGTTTGCTTCCCCATTGGTGTAGGTTTTCTGTACCCTCCCCTGTGGGATCCCTGTTGGTCACTTGTGATGTCATGTATTGTTGTAGCCAGGGTCACAGAGTTACAGCAGAGGGCCACGTCACTAATACTTTTGGTATGCCTCGTGTTTATTATCTCAACAGGATTTGCTTTATCTTATGTGGTTTTTTAATGCTATTTTGAAATGAGCAGGTAATCCTGGGAGAGCCTCTCTGGCAGGATATCAGCTTGGCGGTAGTGAAGTGCTGCCTTATGCCTGTGAATTCCTGAATTGCAACAACCCTTTCAGAAAGTCCTCAAGTCTTGAAAGACTCGAGAAGTTGGTAATTTGACTTAGTTGTCGTAAGTGAGAGCTATTTAAGGACTTAGATCCATAAAAAATTAGGTTTTGATAAAAGCATTGCATATTTGCCCAACACCTTCATCCCTCTGCCCATTCACTACTTACAGTCTTCTTCATGGCTACTGTAGGCAGTCAGACAGTTAATATTGTAAAGCCCATTTGTTTTGTTGGGTTTTCTCCTTTCTGTTCTTTGAGAACAGTACTTAAATTTATTCCTTAAGTGAAGCTTATGGATGTTGCATTATAGACTATAAATGGAAGTCTTCCCAAAAAAATGTGAGTAAGAGACATTGTTCCTGTCCAGAGAACAGCTAAGCTTACTCATGGAGTCAGGGAGCTTATCAGGTCACTGCAGTGCAGAGGTGGGAGACTGCAGGGAGCAAACAGACAGGCTTCAGAGGCAAAGGGCTGGAGGAATGCTCCAGGTCTGAAAAAGACAACTGAAATGTTTCCTACTACATGCTTACTGAGTCAATCTTGGAAAACCTTGAAAGGGAAGTTCTGCCTGCAGGGGCGTAAAAGGTGGGGAGATTACTTGGCATCCTGCAAAACTTAGATTTCAGCCCTATGTGAGCAGGGTAGTCCCTGTAAGCCAAACCTATTATCCTCCCAGGAGACTGGCCATGGCTACCTTATTCTATGTGCATGCTCCTCAGAGAGCTATGTCTTCATCCTGGTTCCTGAGGCCTTTCATCAGAGGTCATCCCTTGAAAGGTCATCCCTTTCAGATCACAAGGCCATGTGATGGTTTTGAGCTCAGTAAACACAACTGAAACAGACTGATATGATACTTCATGTTAAACAGCTTCTTAGTCACCTGTGGAAAACCATCTGGCTTCCTGAGCCCTGGGTGTTTAGGTAATCTTATTGAAGTTCTTCTGCTGTTGATTTTTTTTTTCTTCTTTTTTTTTTTTTTCCTCTTTTTTCTTTTTTTTTGACAGAGTTACATTTGCTGCATAGCCTTTAGTCTTTTAAACACTGAGAACTGAAGTTGAGGGAAACAAGTGATAAAATGACAGATGTCCTTTTGAAACAAAGGCTTTTACTATCTCTGTAAGTTCACAGTGGGCAGTAAGATGAGATTCCAGGCTGATGTAACAGATTAAGAATAACACTGAGAATTCCTACCAGTTTTCTAGTACTGAACTGAAGTATTGTATCCCTTAAGCCTTTTAGTGGTGGTTGGCTTGGCCTCTGTCTGAAATCTACTGTTGAAACCTTCCTCTGGCTTATCAAATATCTTAGATTCTTTTTCATCAATATGTAATAACTGTCACTAGATGAATATACATCAAAAACACTAGCATCAACCCAAGATGATTCTGTTGGTTTCAGAATGCTCAGTGAAACCAGATCTTGAAAAAGAAATACAATATGTTGTTTAGTAATTTGAAAGATACTGTATTTTTAATTAAAAGTCTGAATATCTTGTTAAATACTAGGAACAAGCTTCCCATTGAGATGAAATGTTCTACTAAAATCCAAAATACAATGTGTTTTTCTTTCTTGAATATAGGCATTTTGATTTGTCACAGCTCATGTTGAATTCTTTTTTTTTTCTGAAATCAATGTGATGTATCTCAGATATATTTTTCTAAGTCTATTGTATATCTATAGATATATAGGTACATACATTTTATAGATATAGATACATATTCTCTACATATGTTTAGGTGTAGATATGTAAATATTTTACATAGGTGAATGTATATATAAATTACACATGTATATTTAAATAGATATGTCTAGATATAAATATAGATATTTATTTAGAAAAAGAAATATCCAGTATCTTAATTTGTGTATATTTCTACTACATATCTACTGATAATCAGCTTTATATGTGGATACCTCTATATTTACGTATCAAAGTATCTATGTATTTTCTGTTTATATTTACCTATATAGAGATAAAAGTACTATCTAAACTTTAATAGGTATATAGTTTTCCATGTGTATTTTTTTTAACCCCATAAAATTGATCTTTTTAGTTAACAATGTGTCACATAGAAACACGTGCTGCCATATGAGCTATGTTTATCACCAGACAGCTGGAGGCAATGGGAGAAGTCACTGCCCAAAGCTGTGTTAGCTCTAACTGGGGCTTTCTGCAGCAGGTCTACTTTCTGCATGTTCTCACTGTCTCAGTGCTACAAGCTAACATGGAGCTACTGGGATACTAGCTAGTACCAGCATGAGCGGTGTTGTCCAAAGGAAAGAGTAGAAGACTTTGAGAAAAAAGGGGGCAGGAATTTATAAAGGGTTATATACCATGGTTAGGAAAATTTTATTTTATTTAAACAAAACTCTTGTTTCTTCCTTCAAAGAGATGATTGATTTAGCTTGGTTTATTCTAGTGATGAAAGCAGTCAAGACCAACCAAGAAAAATACAACTTCTGATGTTGGGATGCCATATATGGGATTGTTCTGTCACTTACTCAAGAAGCCTTTGTGTAGATTTTCCAGCATGTAGCTCCCCCAAATTGTGACATGCAAAGATGCAAAAAAATATTTGCCAATTTCTTTCCTTGTTTAGGGTGATCTGCTCCTTATTCTTAGCCTTTCTGATGAGCTGTGTGTAGATGAATAGGCCTTTTCTTATGTTCCAGGCCTGACAGACCAGGGTCTTTCTTATCTCTTAGATTCTTATAGAAGAATGCTGGAAGGATAAAACAATGTGAAAATCAGTGACTCACAATCTATAATTTAAACATAATTCACCATGACTCATTCATGAAATGCTTTTGCAGTTTCATGTGACAAAACAATAATCATAAGCATAATCATCACTGCCTACTCAATCTTCTCTTTAAAGCTATGCAACTTTGTGATTCAAATGATTTTGGAGACTCTTAGGAGATATAAATCGTCACAAAGCCATCCAAAGCAAAGGAACTCAATGACTTAGAGCAGCTGTGTGGTCATACTTTTTTAAGGGTTCAGCTGGCACAAACAGCATCAGTTATTACACAGACTCCTTTCTACTCCTTATGCAAGAAGGTGGGGAGAGTAAGTGTTTGGTAAGAGTAATCTGGATGGGCAGCCTGATCCGTGCTTCCAGAAGATAACAGACCTCCAGTAGTTGAAGGCTCAGTATTGCAGCCAGGGTTTTCCCTCCTATTCCAGAAGCAGATTTGTCTGGGCATAAGGTCTAGGGCATAAGGTCTGCCTGCTAATAGGCGTTGTGTCTGCACTGAGGTCTGCAGAATAAACAGTAGTAGCACACCTCTTTTGATGAGTGTGTCCCTTGTTATAAGGCCTTGATTTGATGCTTCATGTTCTCTGTGTTTCTTGCATGACCTAGCTTAAAACACAGAAAGGAAACTAAAAAAGCTGGATAAATGGGTGTTAATACAGGGAGTGTTGGAAGGGATTAAAATAAATATATCAATGTTTCCACTAAACTTAAAGAGCTACAGCAAATTACTGCACTTCAAGCTTTCAAGTAAGAAGGAATGAAGAAAAGAAATATGGAATATTAATCAAAATCCAGTTTTCCAGAAGAATCCAAGGTAAAATAAAGAAGGACTTCTGCAACAGTGAAGTCGCTTCTTTTGTTACCGGAGTGGAAGAGACGTAACATTTTTCACATTGCATTTGGATCTCAGTCCAAAATGCTGGACACTGGACAGAGCCTTCTCAATAGCTGTTTGCTGTGGTGTCCTTGTAAAGGAGATTTATGTATTGTGTCTTGGATTAGCAATCTGATTTATTCAATCATTGACACCAATATATTGCAATATATTAAATGGCATACAATCAATCATGGTTCTCAACATCTGTCACATTAAGAATTTCATCAATTATAGAAAGCAGCCTTCTCAGAAGGAGATTTTTCAATTGACATTGAATGATAAAATGAATCTAACTTTAAAAACTGATTTTTTTTTTCTAGTGGGCTTTGTGTGACCTTTCAAATTTCTTCAGAAGGTCTTTGGCAAGTTAACTTTGCATCTTCAACTTTGTGCACCAAAACCAGAAAGTGTAGCTCTCTACTTCTGAATAAAATGTGTTGCGAAATAATTTAATGAAGTCTGGGATTGGTGCCATTGGTTGAGGGCTTTGGTGATATTGCATCTTTCATAATCCAGTTCAAAGCAGAATTTCTTTCAAAATGGCCTATGAACTTTTAAGGGGCATTTATTCTCATATCGGACTAGCATAAATTAACTCATTAGACTGCATTTTTTTGTATTTATTGTTGTTTATAACATTATTCATTTGGCTAATTGTATAATCAGACATTGACAGGGGACAAATATATTAAACAAAGTGATATCAAAAATTTACTATTTAGACCTTAAAAATTATTCCAGAACTTAAATATAAT
Source organism: Cisticola juncidis (assembly GCA_013400215.1). Taxonomy (NCBI): domain Eukaryota; kingdom Metazoa; phylum Chordata; class Aves; order Passeriformes; family Cisticolidae; genus Cisticola; species Cisticola juncidis. The sequence continues at coordinate 887,249 of VXBR01008903.1, forward strand.
ATGCGATCAGAATATTAAAAAAAACCCTAATTTTCAATCACTGGCTAAAAAGAATCCTACAAAATTGTCTAATATTCCAATACCCAACCCCAGCAGTAATTTACAATTCTCTGTCAATACTTGTGAAGTATCTGTGGTATTTAAGTTATTATGGGTATTCCATGACATCCACAGGCAGTCTGTGCCTGAAGTCCATCTTGAAAGAAGCATTTCTAATATCTAACCTGAAAATTTTTACCTAAAATCAATTATTACTTTTTGTGTCCTGTGATCATGAACTGATTGCTTCGTGTCTTTATATACATAAAAACATTTTAGAAGAGGATGATGTAAGCTTTGAATAGCCTGGGATAACTCATCTAAAGAAGGAAATAATCTTTGATGCAGGATCTGCATCAGTCCCTGATCACCCTTCCTATTTTTCTGCTGTTTTGTAAAGTTGATCTACACTTTTGAAAATTACAATGGAGGTCTGACTGTTGCTGGGTAAAGCACATACGTAAATTTGTGTATATTTCAGAGAGTGATTGTGGTCTTTTCACTCTGGCAATTTTATTTTTACATAGAAATTAAAAGAGAAAATTCTGTACGCCTTTTTTTGTGTGTGTGCGTGTGTGTGTGTGCATAATATACTTATTCCAATACACTTCTCCAGCTAAAGAAGATAACATAAGTGTGCAAGGTATATTGCATTATATTATTCTTATATATTATTATAGAATTTATATATGTAATATATTGCACAGTTAATATATATAATCTATTTTATATATTACATGTGACCAGTGTAAGATAATAATTTCAAATTAAAAAAGTAAACCCCCCATTCTTTGTGGGTTTATGTTTTTACTTTTTTAAGAAAATTATGTTTATGATAAAGTCTTTGTTATGCCATTATTACTGATTTTTTTAGTATTTTAGTTCTGAGGGGTTTTATAGAGATCATGTCACAAGAAATACAAGAGTTATGTATTGCCTCTGCAACTTAAGTCATCCTGTAATTACTGGACAACTTGATCATGAGACCTATATAAACTGTGTTTCCTTAAATCCTTTTTCATTTCCTCTAGTTTATTTGTGTTGCTTCCACCTCAGCAGTTTTCCAGTATCAGATATGTGGTATCAAATCACTCTCCAGAGGAAACCCAAAGATTAGTCCTGGAAAAGATGACATTCCTGAAGGAAAGAGAAAATAAGCACAAGGTTTTCTGGGGTGCACTAGGTTAATTGCTGTCTCTGAAAATTAGGCTGTAAGTGGATATTGTTTCAGTTAGAAAATAGATTGGGTTTATGAGGCAGTTCTTTTTATATGATTGAATTAACTCTAAGCTTCTTTATGAGCTATTTATACCGATGTACAAATCATCTGCTAGCAAAAGGAAAATACTTTCTGAGGATGTAATTAATTTGTTTTAATCTATTCTGTAGTTTAAATTGAAGGAGAGCATAAGCATCCCTCTTGAATAGCTTGCTAAGACCCCATCTGATTTGATTAATAGTCCTGTGGAACAAATGTCAGCTTTCTTCCTAAATAAAAATAAATTTAAATTGCTATCTTAATATAGAAATACAAAATATATGTAGTGTGCTTCAGTATGACCCCTTAAGTGCAGCTTGCATTAACAGGAATGAGGGCTTCCAGCAGTTCTAAGTTCAGCCATAAGGCAGTGCCTGAGCAGTGCAATCAGTTTGTCCCAGATTCCTTCCAGCACAGTTCAGGATGCTCTCTGACAAGCATATGTAATCCTCTGAGAAGCTCTGTGTTGTGAAGTCCTCTTTTAGATGAAATTTTAAATAGATTAGGCACTTTTTTTTAAGCTTTAACTTCCTTGACTTTACATGCATAAAATCAGAAATTGTGTCAGAAAATATTAACATTCTGTTACTTCCACAAAGTTTGTCTGGCCTTGTTTTCATTTTATGAACCTGTAATATACTCAGTTGTGTATGTTAGAGTTGTGTATGTTACAGTTGTCATGAAGCTTTTCCTGAGGGAAAAATAAGACCCTGAAGAAGTCATTCAACTACTAAAAAATTTAGGTTTTGCTAGTCTATATAAGCTTTAGAATTTGCATATTATTTCTGTATATTACAACAACTGTATGGGGGTGCCTTCTCTATTTGAGATCAGGTTGCCATTTCTTATGTTGATTGGACTTTTTAGGTTTTTCTTCTCCAGCAAATAGTGTTACTTGATGTTAGTCATCATATAATCATTGATTAATTACCTTTCTTATTCCTAAAATATCTCATCCTGTAGAGTTGTCTGGCCAACAGAACTTCAGTTCATAGAACTTACAGAAAGCATAGTCTTACATAGTCTACAGAAAGCACTAGTCTTTTTTAATTTCATTTCAAAATCTGATTACTTGAAGAGTCACACTTGAAATTTCAACAGTTGTTTTCTATTTTCCCCACTCTAGTCACCATCAGAATCACAACTGGAGTCACCGTGTTCATAGCACATTTCAAATTTGGAATATCTGGTAACAAGGTGAGGCCGCCCCAGCTCAGAGCAGAGGGGACAATCCCCTCCCTTGCCAGCCTGGCCATGCTGTCACTGCTGCCCCCAGGACACGCTTGGCCCTCCTGGCTGCCAGGGCACTGCTGGCTCCTGTTCAACTTGCCATGGACCAGGAGCCCAGGGACCTTTCCATGGCCCTGCTCTGCAGCCTCTCATTGCCCAGCCTGTGTGTGCAGATCCAGGGCTGCCTATTCCAGGTGCAGAATCCAGCGCTGGGATTCTGCTGGGGTTTCTGCTTGGAAATCCTGGGACTGCTCAGAATTTCCAAGGCTGCTGAAAAATCATTGAGAGAGGTTTTGCAATGACATCAGCAATTCTTTGTGGATTCTTGGATGAATCCCATCAGACCCCATAGATTTGTAGGGATCCAGCTGCAGCAGCTGATACTGCACAGTTTCAGGGTTGATAGGAGTTGATGGGTTTTGCACAGCCATGGTCCTCCAGCTCAGGGCATTGAGACCCCCTTGTTCCACTTGTTCCATCATCTGTGCTGAAGACAAAGGAAAAGAACCAAAGGTGTGTTAAACACCTCTGCCTTGTCCATGTCCCTGTTTGTGAGGTGACTGTTCTTATCCTCTAATTTGCTGATGTTATTTTTTTCATTACCTATTGACATTAATATATTTTTTAAACTTTTTAAATTCTTTTTTTTATTCTTCCCCATATTTCTGGCCAGCTTCAACTCCAGTTCAGGTTTGGCCACACAATTTTTCTCCATACAGTGAAAAGCAGCATCTCTGTGCTCTTTTCATGTCACATAACTTTGCTTCCACTGGATATGCTCCTTTTTGCGTTTTTTCCAAGATTCCTGTTCTGGCCTTCTACCTCCCCTGTTTGCTTCCAACATTTGGGAATTGCCTGCTGCTGTGCCCTTAGGAGGTGATTTTGAAAAACTGACCAGCACTGATTGACCCCAGCACCTGCAAAAACATTTCCCCAAGGACTTACTAAATTCCTGAGCAGCCTGAACTGAGAAGTCAGTTCCCCCCATATCTGGAGTTGAGGTTTTGGTGTCACATTTTGTCCTGTCAAAGAGATTTTAAACTTGATCACTTTGTGGTCACTGAGGTCAAGACAGACAGCAATCTCCACTCATGAGATCCACTCAGTTGACAAGCAGTAAATAGGAAGGCATCATTTTGAGTCAGCTCTTCTCTCCCTCATGCTTTCCAGCAACAGCTCTTTGTGATAAAACACCATGCTTCAGGGTAAAAAGATTGAAAACTTCAAAGCCTATTTTTTACATTTAATTGCCCATATAGCATGCAGCATTCAGGGTAGGAACCAGTAGGTTTATAGTGCACTTCCACGCTCTCTGTCTGTGCTTTCCTGCACTGGTGAATGATAGTGAGCCTTCTTTTCTCTTGTAACTTTAGCTGCCAAAAATTTAAGCTATATATCTTCTCTCCTACTGCAGAGAGCTGTCCTGGAAATACAATAAATTGGAAGTCAGTGTGATGAATGGATTAATCTTTTTAAAAATATATATAATCGTGTAAATTAGTTACTGTAAAAGTTAGGAATTTTGTGTTGACTTTCCTTGCAGACCTTTATAATCATTGCAAAGAAACTTCTAAGTAAACTATGATTTATGGGCTAAAAGTGCTTTGATCTTTTTGAAAATCTGTATTAAACATCCTTTCCCATGACTGAGTAGTTCAACCCATATTTATGGTATTACAGCATAAGCCAATGTAATTTACGGTGTTGCTAAACTTGTTTTATTTGCCCTCTACCAGACTCCAATGAAATGATGAAGTTTTTGCATAACATCCTTTTGACTGAAGAGAGAAATCTTTCATGCTGGATGTAGTCCATGTTCTTTCACATGAAGTAAAACACCAAGTATTTGTGAAGATAGTAGTTAGGAGAAAAACAACCAACAAAAACTATATCACAGAATCACAGAATCACAGAATCACAGAATCACAGAATCACAGAATGAACTAGTTGGAAAAGACCTTTGAGATTATTAAGTCCAACCTATGACCTAACACCTAGTCATCAACTAAATCATGGCACTGAGTGTCACGTCCAATATTTTTTTTAAACGCTGCCAGGGATGATGACTTCACCACCTCCCTGGGCAGACGATTCCAGACGACCCAGTCACTCTTGCAGTGAAGAAGTTTTTCCTGATGTCTAACCTAAACTTCCTCTGATGCAGCTTAAGACTGCTCATTCTGTCAGTTATTGCCTGGAGAAAGAGACCAACCCCCCCTGACTTTCAGCTACCTTTCAGGAGGTTGTAGAGAGTGATGAGGTCACCTCTGAGTCTCCATTTCTCCAAGCTAAACAACCCCAGCTCCCTCAGTCATTCTTCACAGGACTTGTGTTCCCAGCCCCTCACTAGCCTCATTGCCCTTCTCTGGAAATCCTCAAGCATTTCAATGTCCTTCCTAAACTGAGGGGCCAGAGCTGGACACAGCACTCAAGCTGTGGCCTCAGCAGTGCCGAGTACATGAACTATATTAGGTCTTAAGAAGAAGAAGGTATTCCTAATGGCAAAATAAGCTATGGATTTTTAGCTATTCAAGAAGATCTATTGCCCAAAAAAAATTTTCTGATTCACCTGCAGAGTGACACCTGAAATGAAGCCTAACAGTCCTGCCCACTGTCTGCTGCTTGTTAGCAACTGATAAACATGAGATTTCATAAAATGGTGAAAATTTAAAAGGAAGCTGAAAACATCAGTCATAGAGCTTTCAGGATAACATAATTGTGTATTAGTAGTTAATGTGGCAGAAGTAAAGATTTTAATATGAATTCACATTTTATTGTAATTCATCCATACAATTATCCTCAAAAGTACAGTAGATGAAGAATAAAGAGTAAATAGATATTCATCAGGGGTTCCATATCAACAAAAGTTAGAATCACCTAAAAAATTCAGGAAGCTTCTTATGTCTTTTGTAAATTAAGGCTTACGACCATTTTGGATAGCTATGAATTTTCCTTCTAATTCCCCTGTTTTCCAGTAGGACCATGGAATGAGTGTCTGTTGTTCTAGGGCAAAGATAACACATGGATAAACATGGTTGTCTCTCTCATCTGTTTGAATTTATTTAAAATGTTGTAAAATGTTGGATTTGGTTGCTTTTTTTTTCTTTTTTTTTTTTAATAACTGATCCATTTTTCTGTACCAGTTCATGTCAATCTGAGCAAATCATTACCCTTGTTTTGTGGACAGGCATACCCACAGCTTAACAAAATCAGTAATTACTTCTGAGAAGCTAATGTGCGTGTGACAAGGTACTCACTGCAGAAATGTAACACCAGTCCCTGAATCCTGTGCTGTAAAGACCAAACTCTGAAAGAGAAGTAATGACGTGATTGTTCTTGTAGCTGTCACTGCTAACAAAGCTCCCTTCACCAGCCTTGTGCAGCCTGCTCTCTCTCTCATTGGTGCTCACTGTTTGTGATTCTGCCCTACGTTTCTAAAGTGACAGGCTCTGTTTATGAATTAATAACTATCACAGTAAACAAGCAGTTGATTGTAATTTTTACTTTTTCTGTATACAGGGGAGTGCATCTGGTTCATCTCTGACACCCTGTGGTGCTCAGAACTAGACAATGATGGTGACGCCAGTGGAGCAAAGCCAAGGTGCCTGGAAACTTCATTGTTGTTAAGCCTCAAATGAACATTAAGCTTTAATATCTGAACTCAGGAAAAATATCCAAAATCAGATGGGACTGTAAATACTTATTCAGCTATCTGTAGTATTACATTACAATGCAAACCTGTGATAGGAAAATATATATTTCTTCATACTAACCAATTCTATAATTGGAAAAAAACCCAAAAAACATCTGTTTCTCTCCTCCTCCTCAGAATGTTTTGGTAACATTAAGCTCATTTGATTAGATGATCACTTGTGATTATTAGAGAGAGAAGGCTATGAAGAACTGGAGGAGCATAACAGAGTTAGGTACCTGAGAGGCAGAATGACAGAAGAGACTGTCTTCTGTCAGTGCAAGCAAATGCACAATAAAAGGGATAATTGTAACTACAAACATACCTTGAGGAGATGTTCTAAATTAACTGTACCTTTCAGGAAAAAGGATCTGTGCATAAATCCATGAAATTACTTGCCTAAAACATAGTTGTGCACTAGGAAAGCAAACAAGAAAATCAGGATGGAAGGAGAAATAATAAGTATTCCTGTAATTACCTTAACCCTTATGTAATGAGGATTAGAATGAAATATTAAATAAGTATATTACCTATAAAACTTCATTATTATCCTATATATATATGACACTGATTATCCTATTTAGAAAGAGAATATATATGTAGCATAGGAATATGGCTTTTATTTAGGCTTAAATTTACATATATAATTTATATGAATTAAGTAGAACCTTTTATAGCTGAACAATCATCATTTTTAAAATAGCTGTTTTGTACTGATGAAATAGAGCTTATTCACAGGGAGAAATGTGATTCCTGGGGAAATATAATGAGCAGAGGTGAGGGAAAACTAAAGGGGAATTATAGCAGAGGAAATTGTTCCATTGTTACCCCATTTCTATAGTGTTACTAGAGAAGCTGAATGGATGAGAATGTATGTAGCAGATCACCCTGAGTGCTGTCACGTGGCATGTACAGGACAAGCAGGAGAACAGATGGATTTAGGAGGGGCAGGTCCTGCCTGGCCAACCTGATCTCTCTATGACAGGGTGACCAGCTTATAGCATGTGAGGGAGAGGATGTTGTCTGCCTGAACCTCAGTAAAGCCTTTGACACTGTCTCCCACACCATTCACCCACACAAAATTGCTGCTCGTGGCTTGGACAGGTGTGGTCTTTACTGCCTGGATTGCCAGGAATAGGGAGAGGTAGGGAATGGAGTTACAACCAGCAGGAATGGGGCTCCCACTCATGGCTCAGTATTGGAGTCAGTCATGTTTAATCTTGTATGTTTATCTAAATCAATCATCCGGATCAAGTGCACCCTCACTCACGTTGCAGATGACACTGAGTTGCTGGGAGTGTTGATGTGCTGTGGGGCAGGAAGGCTCTGCAGAGGGATCTGCACAGGCTGGATCATGGCTGAGGCCAATGGGGTGAGGTTCAACAAGGCCCAGGGCCAGGTCCTGCCCTTGGGTCACAACAGCCCCAGGCAGGGCCACAGGCTGGGACAGAGGGGCTGGAAAGGCCCTGGGGGTGCTGTGACAGCAGCTGGACATGAGGCAGGCTGTGCCCAGGGGGCCAAGAAGGCCAAGGGCATCCTGGCCTGGCTCAGCAGTGGTGTGGCCAGCAGGGCCAGGGCAGGGATTGTCCCCTGTGCTGGGCACTGCTGAGGCCACAGCTCGAGTGCTGTGTGCAGGGCTGGGCCCTCAGTGCAGGAAAGGCACTGAGGGGCTGCAGGGAGTGCAGAGAAGGGCAGGGGAGTGGGGAAGGGTCTGCAGCACCAGGGCTGTGAGGAGCAGCTGAGGGAGCTGGGGGTGTTCATCCTGGGGAAAAGGAGGCTCAGGAGGGACCATATTGCTTTCGGCAAATACCAGGAAAAAGGTTATACTGATGCTGAGGTCAGTCTCTTTCAAAAGGAAATGGCCTCAAGTTATGCCAGGAAATGTTTATATTGGATATTAGGAACACTTCCTTCATGCACAGGGTTGTCAAGCACTGAAACAGCCTGCCCAGGGAAGTAGTGGATTACCATCCCTGTGGATATTTAAAAGATATGAAGATGTGATGCTAAGGACATGATTTAGTGGTAGACTTCACAGTTTTAAGTTTACAGTTAGATTTGATGACTCCAAAGGTATTTTCCAACCTAAATGGGTCTATGATCCTATCATTTGAAGGAAAATTCTGCATCTTCTTGACTTTTGACTGAATGAGGGAATCAAAAATGTTTCTAGTTTTAAAATCTAGAACAGGATAATACAGATTCTAAAATAAAGCACAGAACTTTCCACATCTGCTTTTTATAGTCTCTTAGACTTTTTATTCGCAAAGTATTTAATATTATAATTTAACATTGCAGTATCATGTGATAAATTTAATTTTTTAAACTTAGTAACTAGATGCTGTCATGTGTCAGTTTACTCTAGAATTTGAACTACTTTTCAAGGTTCAACTGAAGATTATGCTAGGTTTTGTATCCTGCCATGAAAAGCATTTATGACTGTTTTATATTTTTGAGATTTTAGTTTGTTCAAAACAAGTCTCAAAACAATTAGGAAAATCTTTCAGATAATGTTTAAATTCTAACAAGTATTTTGGGAGCCACAACTGTCAGTGAAGTCTAGTCTCTGAAGATCAATTTCATTTTGATCAAGCTTTATATCCTAAGACTGCAATTTATTTCATAACTCTGGAGCAGTTATGTCTGTGTGATCACCATCTGCACTAGGCACGATTTCAAATCAATGTTATTCTTTTATATTTTTTTTTGAATGGGAGAGGCCTTTGTTAATCTTACATCACATTGAAAAAATAATACTATCTCTATGGAGTTCTATCTATCATAAAAGGAACTTGGGATATTGCCTCAATTTCTCTATTGCTGCATTCATAAAACAAATTGTTACAAGCAGGAGAGATAAAAATGCTAGGATTCTGTCCTACAATCACCAAGTACCTAGATAACTTATGCAAATGCCTTATTTCAATTCAGACTAAAGAATTCATCTGGGAAGAGTTAACATAATCAGTTAACTGTCACAATTTCTGAAGGACCTGATTCTGAAATTAGCAATTTGCTGAAGAGCTAGGGATGTACAGTTCTGGCATTCTGTATAAACTTCAAGGGTTAGCATGTCAGAGTGAAAAATATGCCCTTAATGGTAATAATATTGACACCAAGCTCTTTCTGAAGTTGAACAAAAGTGCATGATATTAATATAACTAATTATGTTGTTTCCAAGTCCTAAACTACAAACCTGAAAACCACATTTGAATTCAACGTGTATTTTAATACTTTGTTAAATTTAGTGTACAAACAGAGGATTTGTGCATATGTGGCCTTCATTTATAGGGTTTGCACCCTGATCAAAGGAAATCCCTAGCTGGTCTTAACCTTTTGGATACAACTACAGGAAGTATGTAGGTACACCTTTGTAACCTGCAGCTTATCTGTTTCAATTTTGTGTCACAAAATGAAACTATAAAAACTTAGGGGAGGCCACCAATAAACCAGGACAAGCAATCATTCAGCTCAGAACCTTATCTCTGAAAGTGGACAGATGAGAATTGCTAGAGCAGAACAAAAGAACAAGGACTTGTTTTACTGCTTTGTCTCCTAGTACTGAAATAAAAATATTTCAAGAGGCTTAGTGTCTGTGTGTTTTATAGACTTCTCTTCTGCAGTTTCAGCAACCATGATGTCCTGCCACAACTAATTCCTCCACTTACCTACACTCTATGAAAACTACTTTCTTATGCCTTTCAAATGGAAAAATGGAAACCTGGTAAAAATACTTTTACCCTGTCGAGGACAGTAGGTTCTCTAATTGAGAGAATCAATCTCAAACTTGGCTGGAAGGGGAAGGGGCATGAAGTAAATGGGCAGAAAAGTGCAGCTGTTCCCTGCTGTGATGCTTTAGTTTTATTTCATCACTCATGTGGAAAGTTGATCTGCAAGGGAGCAGTGAGAAAAGAAGACTTAGCAACAGTTCTGGTTCATGTTTGGATTGTGTGGAGGGCAGACATCTTGTTATATTCGTACAATATTAAAGGGGAAAAAAGTAAAAAATATTCTTGTTTTTGTTAATCTCCAGGTTCCTTTGTTCTCAGGCAAAATCCTGTTTAGCTTCTGACTATGAATGCAAGTTTGATCTCTACCATGTGTGCGCTGGATGCCTTCAAAGGGCAATGGTTTCTGTTACCACATGCTAGGTTTCAATAAGCTGCACCTCAGAGGTGCTCAGCCTGAGGCATGAAAGTGTTGCCCATACCCTGCTGTGACTTGGCTGACCTGTCATGAAGAGCAGGGAAAAGGCAAAATTCTGTGATACTTTAGGAACAGGGGAGCACTTCTACTATGATGTCAACCTTTATTTCTCTGAACCAGATGACCAGCTTGGACATCTCTAACATGAATAAATCTAATCTTGTATTAAGAAAAAGGACATGGGCTTTGAACTTGGGACTTGCATAAGGTTTAACAAAGATAAATGTAAGGATATATATTTACTGGGGATGAAATAATCCTGAGCTGTGATCTAGGTAGGCCCTGACTGCCTTGGCAAGGGCCATGCAGCCCTGGGGTCCTGGGGACAGTGAGATGCACAAGAGCCACCCTGAGGCTGGCAGCAGCAAGGGCCATCCCCATCCAGTGCTTCAGCAGCAGGGGCACAGGCAGGAGATCAAGGGATGTGATGGTGCACCTCACCTGGCCCTTCCTGGGATGCCACAGAGAAAATTGTGTCCAGCTTTGGTACCTTCCAGCTGTAGAGATACAATTGGAGTGAGTCCAGTGGAGGGTCACAAGGGTGGAATGTAGCTGCAGTCTTACAATACCTACAAAGTGGTGACAGAGAAGATGGAGGTACTCTCTTCACAAGAGTACAGCGTGACAGGACTAGAGGCAGCAGGCATGGGTTGCTTCAGAGATAATTCTGTCTCTGTATAAGACTTTTTTTTTCCCTGTGAGAACAATTAAACATTAAAATAGATGGAGCAAAGTGGAATGGGTGAGTCCAGACAATGTGAGAAGTAACCATGCAACAAAATTTTTAGGTTTGATTGGTTTCTGGTTTCGTTGTGAGGAAAGGGAGAAACTGAAATGAGGCACGAAGCCTGAAACAGTCTAGGAGTTGCTTAAGTAAATATGTGTTTTATTCTTTAAAGTGGTCTTGTGAGATTTTCTTTGTGAAGGAAAGAAGTCAGACTTAGAACTTCTTATACCAGTTTATATAAACTGGCTGTACAAATAACTATGTGCAATGTTAAGCACTTACTGCTACAGATTCATTTCATATTACTGGCTAAGTTGCTTAATGTACTGTTAAAAATCCAGCGTTTTGTCAGGTTTGGTGTTTTTTGATGGTGGTGCTTTCTTATTTTTGGATTTTCTTTGTTTAATTTGGTTTTGTTTCTGTCTTTTAATACTCCTTGACTTAATTCTCTTTATCATCACATCCTCAAGTGGGCTATAAATGGCTATATTAGTGCTTGCTTTCATTATTTATCTATTTTTTAATGTTTTTTAATTGCCTGAGCTATTTACTTGTTTGGATTGAATAGGTATGAACATCGCATTTATTTAATTTTATGTACTTTCTCCCATACCTAGCGACAAGTTCTGATTTGTTTATAGCAATCCAATTAAAAAGTAAGGGGATATAGTTCCCCTTCCTTGTGTGACTTTGATTCACATTCAGTACATGAAAATAGTGATAAATTACCAACTGTGAAATAAGCAGATACTTCCAATCAGAACGTATTTAATGTAAAATTTAGCACCACTACTTGACTCAGCAGACTGAGGCTTGAATGTGAGTTACAGTGAATTTACATTTCCATCACTGAGTTTGTCCCCTGGTACCAAGGTTGCATTACTATTTTATTGGCAACACAATTTCAGACTCTCAGGGTATTAATAGCACTAGAACTCACTTTAATATATTTTCAGATAAAAATTCATTGCTAAAAGGCCTCATGACTTTGGGCCGGTCACCTGCAAAATGTTTGCTGGATTATTGCTGTGGTACAGTGAACCGTTACAGTTGAACAGGTAAAGAAATGTCATCATCAAGAACTCAGACACTTTTAAGAGGCCTTCTCCACACTGCTGATTACCTGCAGACCCTTTAAGTTACACTGCCTGAAAAAATGCCTGAAAATGGTCTGGCTAGCACCACAAGATGGCTTAATTGTGAATTGCTGTACCCATATGTCAGTCATGTATTCCTCAATTTAATAAATTCACCACCTCATTTGATGTTTCCAGACTGACTTTCTGTTCACTATTGTTATCCTCCCCCTTTGAACAGTTGTTGAAAAATTTAACCTGCTTATTTTGGTTTGTCCTTTTTCAATGCAAATAGTTATCAATTTTGGGGGCATGTTTGGGGAGAGGGTGTGTGTCTAACCATTAGAGCAAACCCACCTACGACACTCTGATGCATATGGAGTAGGAACTGAGTCTAAATCTGTACTCTCTCAAGGGTATATGGCTTTTGTGTTTGAATGCATGAGTCAACAGGGTAGATGTAACCTGTTCCATCCAGGGGGAACTGGGTACTGCTAGCAAAGAGAACAATCTGTAGCCAACAACTCAGTTTTGCCTTATGTTTATTTGACCTGAATCTGAGAACAATGTGTAGCAAACATCATGGCAGGGTGTATTAGTCTACCCCTGGTTCTTTCTCTAGATGCAATTTTGCACATGGAGGAAGAATTCCATTTGATCAAGGTGCATGACAAATCTTATTTTCCCAGGTAGACCTCTACCCATGTTTCTCTAAGATTAGTCTGAATTCTCCAGGTATCCCAACAGGATTCTGTTGTTTTCTGGTTTTGGTTACACATTCTTTCCAATATCAAATCCTTATACTTCTTCTCAGGCTGCCTCAACAAGTTACATTTAACCTGCTCTGACATACAGCCCTGTCAAGTAGCCAGAGTGCTGCCTCTAAAAGTGGTCTATGTATTAAATGTTTTCTGAACACTTTCTTGAGATGTTTTGTTTCTGAGCCTAGTGACATTTAAAACTGCATATGTTTTTACTCATTTCCCTTGTCTCATCTGCTCTGAGGGACTGATCCTTCCATTTTAGTTTGTTGACAAATGTAAAAATTCTTTACATGGGTTCCTGATTATGATTTTTTCCTTCTAATGCCCAAATTACTTGTCCTGTTCTGTTTTGAATTATATTAAAGCTTTTTGATATCTACTGTGGTTGTGACTTTTATTTGATCTGCTCTACAGGGTGTTGATAGCATTATTAGGTACTCCTAATGACTTCATTAAGTGCATCCAAGGCAAGACCAAAAAGCTGAGATCCTTTCAAGTGGGGTTACAGGTCCCTCTAAGAAAAGTAAACTGGGATATTCCTCTTCCTTGCCCTATGGCTAGCATCCCAAAGCTTTTAAGTAGTGTTATCTTCTGTTTTTAGGTATTGTCTCTTGATTCCTAGAGAGAAGAATTGTGGAATCCTGCTACTTTGGGTGACATGCTTTAAAAATGCTGTGATGTATTAAAAGCTTGCTAGCCTTCTTTAGGGCTGATTTATCTAAATATCCAATCGCAAATGTCACAATAGTTTGTGGAACAATTCAGGGCGTCAAAACAAATCTTTCACTTTTTCAGTTCTTTGGCTTTCATAAGGGAAGGTATGAAAATACAAAATGTGGATCAAATATCACTCCCGTATTAAGTGAAAACTCAAGGGTTTTTTGTTATTTTTTTTAATCTCTCCTCTCTCCTTGCTATATTTAGAGAGTTCTACCAAACAGATGGACAAATATTGAGAGAAAATATAAAGGAGATAAACTTAGTTCTGAGTCAAGTCATTCTTACCATTAGAATTAGCTAGATTTCCTGCTGTGTTAGAATGAGTTTAATGCCAAATGCTATTTCAACAGATTAGAATGCAATGAACTGAAACTGTCTATGACTTTCTTAAAAGAAAGGCCCTAATTCTACTGCTGGAAATCTTGGCAGTACCCATGAGAGATGTTTCAAGAAGGAACAACCTTCAGGAGTCTCTGGTCCTATTGATGCTTCTTGTTTTCGTGTAAAACCCCTCGGACTGGCTGACAAACCACTCCTAATTCTGCCATGTAACTCCTAACTGGAGCTGGGCAGGAATCGTTCTCCCCCACCTCTCTTACTGCAAATACTGAAAACTAGATATGCAAAGTGTTTCTAGGCTTCTTAACAGCAGAGATAAGAGCAAACCCTCTCTTCTGCTCTTACCATCCCTAAGGAACTGGGGTGGAATATGGAGCGGAGGAGGAGATGGGGGGTCTTGGCTCACAGTTTGTTGCTCTACTCACCATTTTCCTGGGAGTAGTGGCTGTCAAGAGGACAAGTTACTTGTGTCATTAGAAGAGTGGGAACAGTTAGCAGCAAGTCTGCTTGCCAGTTTTCTCACGTAGTTGCTGGAGCTGTTACCATTCTCTGGCTGATTGTGATATGCAGTCACCTTACTCGTGCTCCAGGGGGGCTTCAGAGAGAAGCAGACACATGATTTTTTTTGTAGTCACTTTGTTAGGACATCCCATGAGTTGCTAGTGTCAACAGCAGCCCCAATTAACCGTGTTTGCTATGGCTGCTGCCCTGAAGGCTGAAGCAGCAGATGACTTCCCTGCCAGACCCAGGCTAGGATCATCGCTGTGGTATGGATGCATCCCTGGAATACCCACAGTTTTCTTCCATAGCACTGAGCTTATTCCCATATGGTTTGGGTTTTCAGTTTTTAAAATAGTAATGTGTATACAAGCTTAATAAAACTTGCCTTCTATATGTAGATAAAATTTGATCTTCTTTCCTGAAGGTAGACTATTACTAAAAAAAATTGAATCTCACATGGACTGTATTTTGGGCAGTATCACTATCTGCTTGTCCTCTTTCTAATTTTTTTTTTCATAAATGTTTCCTGCTGTCAGACATGAAATATTGAGCTAGATGCAGCTTCAGTGTGACCTTGCATTGCTGTGCAAAATGTTAGCAAATAAAAAAAAGGAACATGAGGTTTGATTATCAGCCATAAAACACTGAACTCATTGGAAATTTGATGGAATATAATTGATATTCTAAATGCTTTTGTGGTTTTGCAGTCAGATTGAATATTTTTGTTAAATCTCAGTTTCCACACATGGAAAATTATTGTAGAAAGTAATAGTTATGTATGCAGTACTTTTTCTTTATTAAGCTAAATGAAAAGACAACTACAAAGTTGACCTTGATTTTAGTGTCCTATTAAAGGCACCATCTAAATTATAGTCTGGTTCAGAAAGTTCATTCCTCTCAAAGAATAGAAATCTTTAAAGAGATTTTTAAACTAGGTTCTTA
Organism: Cisticola juncidis; assembly: GCA_013400215.1. Taxonomy (NCBI): domain Eukaryota; kingdom Metazoa; phylum Chordata; class Aves; order Passeriformes; family Cisticolidae; genus Cisticola; species Cisticola juncidis. The sequence goes on from VXBR01008903.1 coordinate 902,742, forward strand.
AACATTTAGTTCTGTAGATTGTTATGAAATACTAGAATGTAACCTGAAAAGAAAGGACAGATTCAGGTCAAATAAACACAAGGCAAAACTGCGTTGTAAAATATTTAATTCCTAACAGTGTAGAAACATTTCCTGACTGATTTCCAGATATTGCACATGTAGCTGGCATTTACTGTTGCATCTGTATTACACCATATACATTATATGGTCTGTTAACCTGCATGCACTCTAAGAAAAAAAAATTAAAATATATTATCTTTTAGGTATAGGTCATAAAGAGTACAGTTCATAAAGGGTACAGTGCATATGATAGTTAATAAATGCAGGGTATAACTAGTCAGTACTGATTTGTATGCATTTTAAACTGCTCATAAATGCAATGCTGGCTCTGGTAGATAGCCTTTAAATTATTGAGCCTAATAGAGGTTCAAGAAACATTTTCATGTTCTTGACTTCTTGGAGGAACTGTCGTGTTTTAAATAATATTGGTTTTCTGATACTTACCTGGTGTCTCCATTAAATGACAGAAGGGTCAAAAAAATCTTTAATTCTGCTATGAAATATAATCATCTGGACTTGCCTGATTTCTCACACTGCCACAATAGCCAGATATGCAGTCACTGCTGTTAGGAAATATATAAAATGATAATATCTGTAGGTAGAGCTGCAGCTCACTAAGTGGATGAAAGTAGTTGAAAATTGTCTGCATTTAACCATGTAATTTTTCTGCTTTAGTAAGTATGTTTTTAAAATCATCTTTATAGATGCTAATATTGAAGCAACTATGGTCATTGTTTACACAGTAGAATTAAAGGTTTTTGAACACAAAATTGTGAATCATGTGTCTTCCTCCCCTTTTTCCATGTAGCTTAACAAGTCTGTGACTTTTTGGAATTTTTTTCCATACTTTTACTTAACTAGTATAAATAGTTTTAATATACCCCTCAAAGGAAGTTATATGAAACTGACAAGAAACTAATTCTCTCTTTAAGTCCACCACTAAGTGTCTTGGTGTCTGTTGCCATAATCTAGTCAAGACCTCTTCTCTACCTGTGTCCAAAAGGAATTATGTGGGAGTACAGTCTCGTGTTAACACACTGGAGGTACCTGTAAGGGAAGGATGCTAGCTACCAACACAGCAACACCATTTTTTCTAGTGAAGTATTGTTCCCATTTGATTTTTTACTGCATGGAAATAAACAGGATTTCAGCTGGAAGGTGTAGATGGTCTAGACAAGGAGTGGTCATGCGAGCACAACCTGTAGCTGTAACATGTAGCTATTTGACCATGTAGCACAACCTGCTCTCTGCATTTCATGCCAAAAAAAAAAGTACAAATTTTCTTGTCTTGGAATTATTTTTGAGATATCAATACCTCATTCCTGTTTCTGGTAAATGTTAATTTCTGCTTACCATTGAAGAGCAAATACACATGCTTCCATGAAAAACAGCCATCCAACTTCCTTGCAGCATTCAGAACATTCACTTTTGTCCCTTAATCTGGTGCTCATGTGCTTGCTCAGACTTTGTAGCTGGGAACATAGTATCTTGCCAATAACAGATGGTGGTGAATGGAAATACAGAATGTATTTCACTGAATCATTTGTTCATTAGTTACAGTTTGGATACAACTATTCTTGACTCCAGCATATCTCTTGGGAATCCAGTTTTTCATTTACATATTTTTCAAAAAATGCTCCTGTGTCCCTGTTAAAAACAAGATGAAGTGCTCTGTAAAAGACATCTACATTCAAGCTTCTGTGACAGGCTTTTTTAGATGGTTACTGGGAATGCTTACCTTCTGTGTCTCCACAGTGTACACACACTGAATTAATTTTCCTGTATCAAAAGAAATTTGAGAGTCATTGATCACACTTGAGGATGTTAGGGAAATCCCCAGGAGATATGTTACATCATATTAAGAGACAGGACTGTCCTACAGACATTTTGCACAAACAGTGAGTATTTCAACCCCTGAAATTAAGCTTTGTTCACATCTTTAATGTATCATGAATAAAACATTCTGTATCACTGCTTTGAAACTTTAAAAAACAGAAAAGAAAATGAAAAAAACATCAATACTGCATGGTTGCCCAAAATAGCTGATTCCCCCACCTGCTACAGATAGGCTGGAGTAGAGATGTGTGAATCCTGCTAGCTCAGTTTTGATTTGTGCTGCAGTTCCTGTAGTAACTAAACAACTCCCAAATTAGGAAACCAGTAAGCACATGAAAAAATGTCATGGTGGTAATTTCTCTCACTACAGCCAAATGATATAAATACCTTAGTTTTACCTCCATTTTGGGGGGCTGAACAGAAAGATTTTTGATGACTGTCATTTTAATCTACATTTTATTCTTCCCCCCCCCCTCCATTGTGTCCACAACTTCTGCATCCTACTGTTGTAAATGGCAAATACAGAAAGAGATTCATCTTGCAAATGGCTCTGAGATTAGTGGGGTTTTTTTCAATTTTTGCAGTTATAATGTTTTGATTTGATTTTTGATATAAAGTGTCTCTTGCTATATCACAAACAGGGTTTTAGGCTGAAAATTACTGCAGCAACTGATGTTGCTAATGGACATCACACATGGTTTGCCATGGTTTCAGACCATCCTCATAAAGGACCTTGGAAATTTCAAAGGACCTTGTAAGAAGTATTTTATATCCTGATGCCTTGGAAGGCTGACCTGAAACAGAGACTGGACAGAGCTAGAGAATAAAGTAGGTATTTATTGAAATAAATTTTATTGAAACAAATAATGAGGAAACAGTTATGAGTCACTGAAGTGCTATCATAAATCATGAGAATATACATTACTATTTTTGGTAGTATGTGTTGGTGCACAAAACAAACACAGGGATGGAGATAATTATCACATTTGTGGTTCCATGAAGGCTCTGTGGGATGTGAACAGCTGGCAACCTCTGGGGTTGTCTAGCTCCACATTTTGGCTAATGTTTGCTTTCCTGTTGCTTGCCTTTCTGTGCTCTTGCAGGGTGCATAATAAATCAGATTTCTGGGATGAAGGGGTGAAGTACCTTTGAAGACTCAGTGCCTCTTTATGCATACAATTGCAAATTGTGCATGAAGGAACAAAATGCACCAGAGAGCAAGTTTTGATCCTGCCAACTCTCAGGATTTTCTCTAATGCATTTTATTAGTGAACTGTTCCTTCAGGTAGTTTATCATAGATTTACTGAATCATAGGCTGGAAAAGACCTTTAAGATCATCTACTCCAACTCTTAATTTAAGACTGCCAAGCCCAGCACTAAACATCATTCCTAATGCCATATTTCCATGCCAGATTTACATTTAAATACCATTAGGAGTGGTGACTCAAACACTTCCCTACTAAATTTTGGAGTACGTGCATGAAAGAGCAAATGAAGAGTCTTTTAAGCGGGATGTTAAAGTTCTGGAATTAATCTTTTTCAACGAAGCTTCCGACCATCAACAAGTTTTCTTCAGAATTTCCATGAGGTCCTTGCTTCTCCTCCATATAAATGAATAGCAGAAGAAGGTTACATGGTTTTAGAAAGGATCTAATAAATATAGAATACCTTAATTAAATCACAGCTTGTAAAAACACATTTTATGAAGACAATATTTTAAATATTGAACAAATTTTGTGTGCATCTGCAAATAAAATGGTTGCTAATAGGTAAGTACTTACTTGGCATATTTAAGTGCTTCTTAGTTTGTGACTTTAAATAGTACACACTTGTCAGAACTGCTTTGGGTTTCAGTAACTGCTTGGTAAAAATGGCCAAGAGATCATAACACCTCATATGTTTATTTGTAATATATTACCCTTATGCATTAGACTGAATCAAAAAGCTATTCCATTTATATGTAATTCCATTCTATTACTATAAAACAGCTCCAACACATCAGAACATACTAAACTCATAGTAGGCTTACAGTTACAGCTCTGTATGAGAAAAAAATATATAGATACATAGATACATGCTTGAATCTTAATACCAGAAATTTCATATAGCACTAAGTCATGATTTCTCAAAGATGTAAAAATTATGGGATACAAAGTATATTCAGGTAGAAAAATTCCATGTACGTGTTCTTTTATCATACCTTTATGAATACACTTATCATAATGAAATTGATAAAATTAAAGCCCGAGTTCTCTTCAATACTGTCTGAATATTCACATTGCTGTTACTGCAACTGCCCTGTTGCCAAGCCCTTCACCTGGAGAGAGGCCCAGAACAACCTAGAGTGTATCCTGCACCACACAGTGTCTGTTCTGTATGTATTTTGCTGAACTTGCTCCTCAGAACAAGTATATGGGTTTATGGTGGTTGTCTCATCACCAAATAAAAACAACTTCAGAGAAGAGAGAAGTAATAGACAGATTGTGGGCATCTCATTCAAACTGTCATACAAAGTCATATCTAAAAATAAAATATTGTTCAAAATTATGTGACTCAGTTTTTAGTATAGGCAGAAGTGCAGTAAAACTTTAAACTCCATCTTATCTGATGTAATGTGGCTTTTGGGCAGCACTCTTTGGGGGGTTGGTGGGGGAAGCCAGCAATGTGTAACTGGGCCTTGTACTTAAGTTCAAGAGACAGACAATAACTTCACACTGAAAGTCACATTATGACCAAAGGTCAGCCTGTGAGATATCTTTTGAATGACAAACTCAGTCTTATTAATGGGTAAAAATTGTCAGGTTACAGTACAGTCAAGAGGTAGCTTGACCCCTTCACTAATGACAGTGACCTGTGCTAACTAGTGCTGGGTACTCACTGATGTTTATCTGAATGACTGGAAAGAAAGTTTACTCAAAGTTACCTTATCCTGTCAATGGGGTATCATGCCCCATGTCTAAAGTAGTATTTAACATCTCCATTGCCACACTAGGCTCCAGGAGGTGTGCTGATTGATCTCAATTACCATGTGTCCTTTCCCTGTGATGGGCTGAAATGCACAATAATGCACTGTTTTAGTACACACATGATCCGATAGCACAGAGTCATCTCATCTGAGGTGTCTATTCCCCCAGAAGTCTTCAGCTGGCACAAAGAGCCTCCCTTCATCTGAACAGTGAGGCTCAGATTGCACAGAAAAAAGATCCTGGCTCATTAAAATATATTTTTTCATCTGTATGTAAATGCTGTATTTCCAGGACCTGAAAATATATGGAATTATTCAGAGCTGTTGGTAGGGGGAATAAATGGATGATTTAATTGGTGTCTTCTATGTTTAATTCTTAAGACTTCATGAATACAGATGAAGATATAAATTAGGAAATATGAAAAAATGTATTTTTTACTCTTGTCTTTTGTTAGTTTTATATTTTTCAGTCAAGGGCACAAAAATTTCCTAATTATGATAACTCAAGATGTATTAATCAAGATCTTATGGGCAGAGAGAAGGTGAAAAAAAGACTGAATTTATCCTTTAGTCTTTCCCCCCTCCTCTACTTTTCCCTACTTCAGACATGTACTGTATATTTTAAAGTACAGTAAAGCTTTTCTATATGAAAACCAGTGCAAAAATATTATTTATTTTTTCTAACCCTGAGACACAATCTCAGGAAGGAATGTAATTATTATTCTGTTTTTAGATGTAAGAATAACTTCCTTGCTCTTAAGGGGACTGCTGACAAGTTTAAGAAGTAGAACAATAACCCAGATTAATTTTCTTAGTAAACTGTCAGTATCTGTGTGATGTAGTCATCTACCTTTCAGATTTTTTGAGCATATTTATTCTCTAATTTATCCCAGTGAATAAAGCCAGCAGCTATAGAATTGTCATTAAAGTAATCCCTTTTTTGTATTGAGTGTAGCCTTTCCACATAACTCATACACTGGGAGCTACTGGAGAATCATGTTGTTTGGTATAAGGAGTCTGAGAGAAACTGTCATTCATTTTAAGGAAAACAATTAAGAAGATATGATTTGTTTATTTTTCATGGTGGTTAGACCTTTATGTGTTTATGTAGGGGGGTTTGTCTGCTTTAATTGCATATGTCTGTATCTGGATGACAAGTCAGAACTGACTACGTTCTTTGTACTTCATAGTGAAAAATCTTCCTATTAATTTTTTGAGCACCTTTGATACTTCTGGGTATTGTAAAACAGGCTCCATGAATCTTATTTTTTTATTCTCTTGACACCTGCTTACAGCTGAGATGGAATAATACATTCCTCATTTGAAATGGAATGCATTTCTATTACATTTCTCTTCCTTCACTACTTTTGAATCTATTATATATTATCCTTTGTCTCTTGTGTTTTTGTATATGGAAGATGGAGTCATCATGGATAGCAGTATTCTTTTCTCTGACAACATCACAGAGAATGCAGACAGCATGTGCACTGTAAAATTTACTTTTCACTATCATTACCCCAGCAGCATGATCTCCCTTTTCTTTATGCTTTATTACATATTCTTTAGAAAGAAAGCCATAGCACATTTTAACACTGTAATTTCTATGTAAATGGGAGTTATCTTTGCAAATAAAACCAATGTTTTAATGTTTAAAGGCTGCATAAGGTATCAAGTAGAAAGAATGCATTAAGCTGACAGATCCTTCAGTAGTTTCCCATGTAAATATTTTCTTTATTCTTTTCATATAGAATTCCTTCAATGCTTAACTACTCTGCTTTTAATTTTATGGATGCTTACATGTGCAACTAATTCTCCTCTTACATTGTTAAGCAGCCATTATAGTTGCGAGTCCGCTACAGTTGTGAGAATTGTTGAGTTGTGAATGTTAAATCAAATGGTCATTTAATTTTTAGTACCTGAAAGTTCTTACAGATATCTGAAATAGGACTTTTTAATATGTGCATTAGTGATATATATATATAAACATAATATAAACTTAAAGTAAAATTCTTGTGAGTTATATAATAATTACTGCACCAGCTTCAAAGTTTTTGAAATAAATCACAGATAACTTCAACTATTGAGCCTCAACACCTAGATTTCTGAGCAGTAATTATTATCATGATCTTTTTCTGCTGTTCAAAAGAGAGGATAAAAAGAACAGAGGATCTGTCTCCCATTTCACTAAAACAGAACCTGACAGGCTCAGAACTTCTGTCTGGTTAGCACATCTTTTATGTGCTGCTACTTTCTGTGGCAGGAACAGTTCATAATCATTTTTCTTTCCTTTTGCATGTCATCTGCATCTCAGAAAAGATTTCTAGCATTTGTTGTCTATATCAGTATCACATTTCATAGGCTATTGCAGAACTGTATTTTTTTTATAACTGTGGTTTAATATGCCATCAGCCTTTTTTCCCCCATCACCTTTTTGTTCTTCAGTGCAAAAAACTATTCACTTTACAAGGAAAATGTGGGAGCAGTACATGTATATTGCTTGTCAAAAAAAGGAAAAGGGAAACAATGCTGCCCAGCTAATCGGGAAAAATATGTAGAATTTATTTCCAGGACATGAGCGAATCTAAAACTCTACCATAGCTATTCTGTCTTCTCATGACTTGTGAGTTAAAGGACAAAACATTCACTCTGGCTCTGTATAAGTGGATGCAGCTTTTAAGGTGGTGCTATTCAGAGATCTAGTTCATAATGCAATACTTAAACATTGATGCCTCAGTTTTTCAACCTCAGAACAAGAGCAACACAATCCTCATGGCTGTGCAAGAAAGATTTTATGTGCAGGTCAAGTGTAGTTGATTTATATAGCCCAACCTAGATACTTCACTTGAGAAAGAGCGAGCACAATCCTTCCTTTCCACCTCCTCAGACATCAGACTGGGACAGTGAGCACCAGTTCTGTACTGCTCTGTTTCTCTTCAGAATCATGGGTAAACACCTACTCACTCTCCTAAGTAGACAAACAAAAGTACCACAATGAAGTGATGGAAACAGCCAGTTTTTATAAATGCTTCTCTTAGATCAGAATGTTCTTGCTGCATCTAAGAATGCAGAGGACAAAGAGGAGCTGTTCTCGTTAGAAACCTGCAGAGCCTACACCCTCTGATGCCCTTAAATTACATGAAAAATGAAATGAAGCCTTTTGCCACAGAGTGTTTTGGGTCCAGACAGATTTTTAAACACTGCATTACCAGGGGTCTTTAAATTGCTGAAGAAAGCAAAGAGTACAGAGTACTCAATACCTAGGGAGTTGGTGGATGTGCCATTCCTAGTAACATTCAAGGTCAGGCTAATTGAAGATGTGTGCAGCTGGATTTAATCAAAAATGTCCCTGCTGAATGCGGGAATATTGGACTAGAAGACCTTTACAGGTCCCTTCCAACACAAAACATTCTGAGACTTCTCAGAAAAGCAAGCTGGAGGTGCAGTAGATCCCCAGAATGTTACCTTGCAAGGTACTGACCTGCAATCTGCAGGTTGTTTGGTATTCCCATCCCCCAAGCAGTGCTCACAGCATGTCAAGATGTGAAGCCTCATTAAACACGTGAAGTTCTTGCTAGGACTGAGACCCCACCAAGTTTGCCCGGAGCTTCCAGTTGTACCAGTTTCAGACTGGCTTAATATGTGAATTACATATTAATGTAATTATTTACAGCTTAATGTAATTAATTAGAGCTTAATGCTGTAATTCACTTGAGTTAAATGACTAATTTGCAAGGCTTAGAATGTGCCAGAGCAGCATGATTATGCAGGCTTAAGCTGTTCTTTCATAGAAAAAATGCAAACAGGTACAAACAAGTATTAAATACCTTTTACTGTTATGTTCTGTAAACAATTCTGAAAACATTAAGTTGAGAACTGTATGAGTATGTGTAGGCTTCCTATACAACTTGCAGACTTGCTGAGTGATAATTAGTCATGAAAAAAGCCTTGTCTTTTCAGGCATCTGAAAATATTCTGCAGTGCACACATACAGAACTTCAAAAAAATTTATTTCTTCAGCCCCTTATGGGATGGCACCTAAAGAATTTTGTATGAAGATAAAAGTGCAGTTGTCTTTCGGAGTATGCTGTATTCCTAAAGAATACCAAAATTCTGAGAGAGATAGTCAAACCTCCTTTGCTTTTATTCTCATATTCGTTGAATGAGTTTCAATTGCCTGTCTTGCTGCAAAGCCCCTGTATATAAGGTAAAGCGTACATGAAAGGTGAGATCATTCTCTAGCCTTCATTTCAGTGTACCCATTCTCACCTGAAACATAATAGTCTTGCCTTGTCCAGGCTATGTGATAATGTGTTCTGGTGTTCCCTGATTGTGTGCTACAGCAATTGCTGCATCAGCTCTCCTAGTCAAAGAAGAGCTAATTCCAAATAAATTCAAATATTTGTTTTCTTCCTATCTCACTTTTGTAGCTGGAGAGTGCAGCTCTGACAGCCTTCTTGAAATCAGAGCATTGTTCCTTAAATCAGAAGAACAAAGCTTTTAGGGAAGAAGATACAACAGAGCCACAGCAGGGATTCTCTAACCTGAAGTGTTGGTAGCATTAACATAATTGAGCTGTTTCTGAAGTTCATGTGTCTCAGCAGAGATCTGGCAGGCACAGCTGCCTGTGGGTGTCTTGCAGCACTGCTGCTGAGGGAATACATGCCAGAATGTGTGTTGTCTTTCCCCACTGAACCAAAACCAATTCTTTAGTTTACCTAAAAGGCTGAGGCAATTCTTCAGTTTTGAACTGGCATGTTTGGATCATTTTGTCAGGTTCTTTCTGAAGTAAAACAGACTAGTCCACCCAGATAGAGACTCTGATAAACATTGTCAGCATACAACATTTATGGATAGTTACCAAGAAAGAAAAGTGAGTCTTTGGGGTTATCTCATGCAATTATCACATACAGCTATGTGGATCAGAGGCAAAATGTCAGTACTCCTTCATCAAGAGTCTCTGAGGTGAGCAGGAAGAGAACCATTGAGAATCAGATACAGCTGATGACCACGAATATAAATTTCTTCCATCAGCTCTCTGCAGCTGCAATTATGATGACCCTTTAAGGTCATGGAACATACTGGCAGGAGGAATTTGGTAAAACCACATAGCGTCCAGAAGTGGAATACTTGGAATATGAAGAATCAGTACTTGTTACACTTTGTTACAATGCCTGCTTTTTTACTTTCTATGTAACAACAACAAAAAGGAAGAAATATATTAAGGAAAAAAAGAGAGACTTCAACTTGAGACACACTAGCAAAAATTCAAAGGCAACCATGTGTGCAATTTCTTCATACTGCAATTACACATATCTATGGGACAGTTGCACATGAAGTAACTGTAACTGGCTGCTTGTGTGTCCCATAAGCAGCCTGTCCCTGCCTTCATGCAATCACTGTAAATCAACATGCAAATTAAATCCAGAGCTGCAATCTGTTATTCCAGCATGTGTTGGTCTCAAATGTCTTCCTGGAAGCTGGTCTGGTCTGCTTAAGAAAACCAACAACTTTGACCAGGCAGTGGAAGCATATCAGCCATGACCTCTTCAATTCTGATAACTGTAAGGATTGTGCTTATAATTATCATTATCACATCAGCATTGCTGCACTCATTATCAGCTTTATTCACTGACTACTTAAATTTGCATGAAAGAATCACCTATGTTCTTTGGAAAATTCTTGGATAGATAAGAAAAAAACTAAGGCTGGGTGTAGCCTTTTCAAGTTTGGCCTTTTAAATAAACCCATCATTAACTCACTATTCTTTAAAAAAAAAAATCAAAGGGGATTTTTTTGGAGCTGAGATGATTTTCCTACTACACAAATATACTAATTTCAAAACAAAATGTGCTTGTAGCATCCATCTGAGCTTGTTTGATCAAGCTACATGTATATAATTGTCTTCAGGGCAGTCTTGGGTATCACTAAGTCTCAGATCACAAAATACCATTGTTTTTTATTACAAAATGGATGTAGTAAAACTTACAGTTTTCTATTCCTTCCACACTACACAATTAATTTTAAGCTGGAGAGTGCAGTTGGCAAAACCATGTGGGCTCTGAAGATACCAAAAATTCCTTGAGCATCTACATATACTGCAGGAAACGCCCTATCTCTAGGTCCTGAAGAACTTACATATGAGATGTGGACTTTGACCTCCTTCTGGTACAGAAATGGGTAGCCCAAACAATAGGCACAATTGGTTTTTGGGGGAGAAAGCAGTGATGCTCATAAAGAAAGATGTTCTACTCTGCTCAGCATAAATAATGGTCTTTGATTTTGAACTAATATTCTTACATTAATTTTAATAATAAAAGTTTTCAATGCTTTCATTTTTATGTATACAAAGAGACATTTTTATCCTAAAAGGCCTCTTTCTTTGCACCATTCAAGTAGCAAAAAGTATGAAATAAAATCTTATGTCCAAACCCCTACAGCTACAATGGTTGATACAAATGGGAAAAATGCAATTTTCTGCTGATTTTTGTACGATAGCAGGAAGTCTTAGGAAGATCTTGTTCTGAAATTATGGTCACAATTTTTTAACTGGAAGTACAGATGGAAAAGGAGTTTGAAACTTTTAAACTCTTCTGCCTCTGAGTAGCCCCTTTGCCCGACATAGCTGCAAGATTTCAACAGTTCAAATGAGTTTCAACTGTCTTCTAAATATTTAATGTTGAGGTGTGTCTTATGATGTGAGAGTTCATTCCTCTGGGAATGAATGGTTTTTCCCTGGGCACCCCCCAAGTTTGGGTTGGTCCTTCCTTTTTTCCCAGATCCCTCTACATCCCCTCCCCAAAGACATGTCCATAGACAAAAGGGGTTTTACCCCCGGGGGGAATTCCAGAGAAAGGCGTCAAGTGATAGGAGAAAAACAAAGGCAGTTCCTAGAAGAACACTGGCTCACCTGATTGTCCCTCTACCTGAATTGTCTCCTCCCCTGTCCCCTCGCTGGTGGGTTCATTACCCCTTCTCCCAAATCCTCCCCTTAATAAAAGGGACCACAGACCCCATGGTCAAGGTCTGTGGGGGTTGTTTGACTGGTTCAAAGCCCATGCCGGAGCTTAAATAAACTCTGGACTGAGAAAATCCCCCTGCAGTCCGGCTCCTTCTTCATCTCATCCAGTTTCTAGGCAAGTAAACACCAGGGAAAGTGGTCTCATTTTCCTGCCTCCCTGAGGTCTGCTGCTACAGCCCCGTTCTGGGTCTGGACAAACTGGGAATTGAAGCAACATGTGGTACAGGTGTGACCAATCTCAGCTACTGAGCCAAGAGAGGGATCTCTGCAGGTAACTGCAGCAGCCGTCTCTCTGTGGTATCAGCTGGGCACTCAGCAACCTGTAGGAGTCCAGCAACTCCATGATTTATTATTTAAATTATATCCCTAAGGTAGGAAGGGGTAGGAAGGTAGGAAGCTGTTTCCATTTGGAAAGACAGATATCTGTCAGGGAAAACTGGAGTTTCCCTTGGAATGGAGAATGTAAAAACCCCCTCCCTCCAAATTATTACAAGTTTGCAATTAGGACCTCTCAGGCAAAAATATGGGAATAGGAATAACAGTTCTTTACTAGGAATATTAAAAAAAATACAAATGCAGCAGTACAAAAAAACCCAACCAAGTAAAGAAACTAAAGTCCTAGAAAACCCTGACAGAGTCAGAGATACGACCTGACACCCTGTTGTCAAGGTGTTGGAAACAGTCCAAATAAGTTTTCCTGGAGTAACAGATGTTGATCTGTGAAGTAGAGATGATCCTGTAGAAAAAAAGCATCCAGAGCTGGTGAGATGGGTAGAGACTTCCTCTGAGAACTCAGTAGAAAACCAGCTGATTTGGGGTCCCTGTGTCCCCATTTTATCTGGGTAGGGAATGTTTGCCTCCTCCCCACAGGGTGGATCATCCCACAATGGAATGAGGTGATGTTATCAGTCATGTGAGAAGCCTTAAACGGCCCATTCACAGGTGATGTCCCTCGGAGGAGGATGGGTGGAGGAAGAGATAAGAAGGAGCTGTCTTATCTGTTGTTATCAAGTTTCCCATCAACAGAAGGCATCTGCCCTCTTCCCACCTACAGTTACAACAGATAAAGAACAATATCTCCCAACCAGTTTCAAGAGATGAGAACAGAATACACATTTTTGGTTACATTTTTCAACACAAGAAGCTTAGGGTTTTTTGAACTGTGAAGAACTATATGTAAGAAAATATATTTGTTTGCAATGGTGCTGTAGGATCACAGACTAGCTGAGGCTGGAAGAGATGTCTGGAGGTCACCAAGTTCAATTCACCTGCTCAGGGCACAGTCTACTAGTGAGTCACTCAGACTGCAGCTCCATTTGTTTTGTTCCTTTTGGTTTGATTTTTCTCAAAGAAAAAAAAAAGACTAAAGGTTGTAAATAGTAGTACTTCTAATGAAACCAGACCCTTGTAAAAAGGATACATGAATTAGAGGAGAATGAGACCCTTATTAATGAGCTCTGAATCTCTTGCTTGTCTTTTTATTTGATTATGTTCATGAGATTACTTAGATATCTTTATTTTGGATTCATACTGTAATAAATAGCGAAAATTCTGTATTTATGGTGTGAATAACAGTATCAATATTTATTATGGTGAGCAGTTTCAGCTTTGTAATTGCTGAATATACAGCTCAAGGACCAGTTTGAACTTGAAACCAGGCTGAGGTTGTTAGGGCTCATATTTAAAGTAAACAGAAGTGATCCTGGACATCTGATATTATCTGTTGTTTGTCTTGTACCTCCTGGCATAAAGAAGTGGACTCAGCCACAGGATACCCTTTCACTTCTCTGTTCCTGAGGCTTCTCAGGTCACTGATACCGTTGTCAATAACAATGTGATGACATATTTGGTAAGATGAGGATTTAAAATGCTCTTTATTGTCCTCTTCCCATCATAAATGTGAAGATATCTTTTGGATCAATTCTGTCTCTTCTTTATGACTGTATAAGTTGTCTTTGCTTGTACATGGTATTGCTGGCATAAACAACAACAATACCACAACCAAAAAACAAAACCAAAAACACAAACCAAACAAAAATCACCCACAAAACAAACAAACAAACAAACCACTAACAAAACCCCAAACCAAACCAATCAAACAAACAAACAAAAAAACCAAACAAAAATCCACCAACAACCAAAACGCAACCAAAACCAACCAAACAAAAACCACAAGAACAACAAGAAAAAGAATAACAACAACAATGCCCAACCCCCCCCAAAAAACCCAGCAAGAAACCAACAGAGATGAATCATCCCAGTGTCTTGTTTGGCAGAAGTCTTGTGATCTGAAGAACTATTTTTAATATTTTCCTCTGTTAGATTATGAACTTTAAGCTTAGGTAAAGTACAAAACAATATAAATTTTCAAATACCTAAGGAGGATTGAAGTTTTAAATTTATTTTCATCTTTGAAAGGTAAACAGTATTTCAAACAATTAATAGGGAGTGTGAAACATGTAGAAACTATATTTTTAAAAAAATTCGAACACAGTGACAACACCTGTAAGCTCATCTCCTCAGTAATTTGACTTCACATATCTGTATAGATTTATATTGGGTTAGTGAGGGTGAAGTTTGGTTTCAGCACTTTATTTTTTCTTTTCCTAGCTTTTCAGTGTCTTGGTTTGTCTGCTCAGTTGATTAAAAAATCAGTTCTATTTGCAGCTCTGTTTCTAACATTTTGCCTCTTACAGTCTGTTCTTTTAACATCTATGAGTTGCTACTGTCCAAATTTTTAGGCAATCTCTTAACATTTACTGTGTTCATGATCCTTTGTAGTATTTCAGTGTGTTGAACCAGTGTATGCCCTATTTTTCTTAAAGTAAGTGGCAAGGCTTTTTAAGCAATAGCATAATTGTGAGTTTGCAGAACTTTATTTAAAATAAGCTTGAGAATTTAATATTTATATGACTACTCTTCTATAAAATCATGGGAGGAAAAAAAAAAAAAAAAAAAAGGAAAAAATTGTTGAGAATTAAGGGGCAGGAAGATTCTCACAGCATTGACCTAGATGGTATCTAAGGTCTCTTCCAACCCAAACTGTTCTATGAATTTACTAACTTGCCCTCCATGGAAGATCTGTCAGCTAGAACCAATCTAGTTTTGAATTTTTACATTTTTTTAAGCCTACCATGTACTGGTGTGTAGGAAAAATTATCCTCTCAGCTAAAACGGGATAATCCCTGGAGAGCAAGGATTACAGAAACTGTTTCTAAGTAGTGCAGTTTTAGATTTCTTGTTGAATGCTATCAGGTGCATGACATTAGAGATTTCCCAAGAAGATTGTAAAATATTAATGGTTTGTTAACTGAAGAACAAACCTTGTTCACCTTGTTCACAATGTGAGTCTGTTTTCCCAGAGAGGATAAGGTTTAAGTACCAGTGTTTGATATTTCAACTTTTTTATCATTACAAGAAAAATGAGGGAATCTCAGGGGGGAAAAAAGTCCCAAATTACTGTAAGATGTAGATGTGACAAATCTTTTTAGGCTTGAATGCTGCACATGCTTGGATGTCCTGTACAACACTACTGAGGCTGTTCCTTTACTTAACAACACAAAAATGCTTAATATTTGAGAAAAATATGGAGGCTTAGGGAAAAATTTTTTGGGAAATCTTTAAAAGAAATTCCAGGCCATGAATGAAAAAATACTGGAGATAATGTTGAGCCTTTAAACTGAAGTTTCTCACACCTTGACAGATACAGCAAGGTCAGCAAATCTTTACTTTGAGCAAATCTACATAACTACACAACTATGACAACTATGCTTCAACTAGATATCACTATTCCATTGCTTTTTAATCATATCTTCCAAATCAATAAATAAAACATCCTTCTGATCTCCTCAGAATGGAAAAGAAATAAAAGAAAGCCCTTTTCCTTAGGGATTAAAGGCTAACAGGTTACAGTGTGAGGGCTGAACAAAGGTTCTTTTTGTCTCTGGGGTCTAAGCTCGTCTAGTTAGGTCATCTGGTATTTGATGAGCAACCTATCAGTTTTCCCACTGTGGGAGTACTGGAGGACTATTTTTTCACACAATTTTTGAGAGTTCAATACTTCTTCCATCATCTGTGGCTGAACTTGGCCAGCATGTTCAAAGGTTATCACAGGATCTTGGATACACATATCCACAAAGTTAGTTCTCATAGGAAAACAAAATAGCAAATACTTCAAATACTTCAGTGAGTAAAGAACACACTGTACCAGCTATGACACTCATGGGTGATGGAAAACCCTCAAAGAACCCCCCCCAAAACTCAAGTGAAAACACAATAGAATATCTAACTACACACCAGAATTATTCCAGATGAATTTACATTGGTACTGATAGTAGTTTGCTTAAACCAGTTATTGAAGATTCTTATTTGGATTGCTAAACTGAACTAATACTATTGGTTGTAACAGATTGCAATTGACCAGGGCTCAATCTACATAAAATTAAAATATTTTGTTAGAAGACAATCCGTTGGATAATTCATACTATATTCACAGTATGCAATATTTTGAATTTCCATTATGTTGGTAGTACATTTTTAATTAATCATATTCAGCTCTCCCCCCACCCCCCAATCAAATGTAACAATTAACCACAGAAAATTTTAATATTAGGCAAATTTTAAAGTTCGGTTACAATGAAAATCCTCTGTATCTAAGCTTAAAAGTGGTGAAGGAAGTAACTGTAGATTAAAAAAAAAAAATCTCATCTAGAATGTGATGTCAAAGGATGAACATAAACAGTGCTTAGAAAAGTTGATGATTTGGGAGTCACTGCTGTCAAAAGTAAAACTGAAGCCCTGGGAATTATGCCAGACATGAAGTAAGTGTAAGGGAGACTGAATTCTGAGTGTCTGTACGCACGGAGATGAAAGAGTTCACATTAACAAACCATGGCTATATCTCTGTAGGACAGCTCTTCCACAATACAAGCATTAGCACCTAATCCTGCAGTGAGGGAGATGATGATTTAATACTATATTTCTTGCTGATATTTTGGTTTTTTCTTTCCTCTTGCTTCCTTTTAAAGGGTCTCTCCATTTGCTAAAGTAGGCTGTTATAAGACTAGTCTTACTTTGTAAGACTGTACTTGAGGAAATGTGGGTGTTTCTGAACCTGCAAGGGCTGTGGAATGAGAGAAAAGACCCAGTTCATCACCTGCCTGACTCTGGCAGAGTTAAATTTTGAGTGTTCTGTTTCAGCAAGAGCCACATGCTAGAGGGGCAAATCTGGAACTGACTCTGGACATAACTTACCACAAATCTCTCTGGTGGCAGCTAGAAAATAGCCTTTTTTTCTTGCTACAGCCCTCAGTGTACAGTTAAGAACTGACTTCCTACCCAGTATGACATCCACCTAGTGGATCATCTCTGTAGCTTGATAGTTACTGCTATTCCTGCCTACTTACTGTTTTGCTTAATGACAGTGGAGCAAACTGCCCCTAATTAGTATCAGAATAGTCTGTCCACAACAATATTTTAGTTATTTTTCCCTGAATGGTTATATAAGATGGTATATTTGGATAACAAAGTTTTGCAAGACTGAAACCTACCCTTTTGCTGCTATCAATTTTTCTGATGTCTGCCACTTTTAAGAAGCTGGTAGATGTACAATGTCACTGAGGGTATTAGTCTACTGGATCATTTTGGTCTCAGTTGGTCATCTTGTATTCTTCAGGCTGCTTCTATCACTATGTCAAAGCCAGGTCCTGATTTTCTTGCCAGAGTAATTTTGTTGCTGATCTAATTCAGATTTCCTGGCATCTTGAAATATATAATTAAATTCTGTAGGTATGAAAACTGGATGTAATAAAACAAAAACAAAACAAAACAATATAGATAAGCACAGATACACCAAAACAAAAGTAATTCAATAAAAAACTATTTTCAGACCACTATAAGGTACTGCTGGCATTAAACCTAAAATGGGCATGTATTTGCAATTGGTGTGATATAATTAGCAGGTACTTCAAAAGAAGTGGTGTCCTCATGATTTTTGCTGATTTCATCATAATACTTTAAAATTTTACAATCTCCAAGAGTAAATAGAAAAACAATCCTAAAAATGATGATGAAATGCTTCTTCTTTTTTCTATTCTAGACCTGCAAACTGTTAAAGAGAGAGAAAAAAAATATTAATTATATTAAGGAGGCTGTAGGAGATCATGAACACTTGCAGAAACCTTTTTATAACAGGCTTTTTCTCTTTCTCTCTGAATACTTGCCTATGTGTTTCTTATATTCAAGGACCATTCAGAATTAATTCTATAGAGAAATTAGTGCTCTGGAAACTGGGTTTGTGCAGATCAACTTTCAGTTTTAAAGAAACTGAGACAGCAACTAATTGTGACATTATAGTAGCATGTGCTTGGGGCTTTAATAAGCCCTCTTGATGACCTTTTTAAAAGTACCATGTAATTTTTCCTGAATGTGTGATGAATTTATCCTAATTATGTGCGAAATTACTGAACCACTCAAAATTATTTAAAATATTATCCTGAAATGGGCTGCAGAGAATGTTGATGGGCCCAATACTCTGACCCAATGTAAAAAAAGGCCAAAAATAAAATTCTGAAGTTGTTGCTTTAAGAGTAGAGAAATTTGGCAGAAAATAACCCCCCTTTAGGGCTGCTTGACCTAATTCTGTTAGGAAGTATTTTTCTAGAGATTCTTAATCAATGAAATAACAAGAGTTCCAAATTAAGATAACTTATTCATTACAAGGAGATAACATTCCCACTGGAAAACTGAATGGTAAGAAAACAAAATATTTTCTGAGGAAATGCAAAAAATAAAAGTCATCTTTAACTGAAAGTACTAAATACTCAGAACTGGGTACTTTGTTGATAGGACATCATACAGGGTTCTAATTTTAAAGAAAATATGTTATTTCTTAAAATGTATCATCAAACTGAATTTTAAAAGATCATATTAAAACATCGGAGATATTTAAATGTAATTTGTTTACATGATCACTTTTGGTATTACATAGAAGAATCCTTTTTTTAAAGGAGGCCTGAAATTCAAATGGAGATGGGAATTTTCATATCAAACCAAGAAATTCCAGCTTCATTGAAGGTATGTTTATTTACTTTACCAATTTTAAGCCTTGAAGGGAATAGTAATGTGTTTGCAAACAATGTATTTCAGCCTGAAAACTTTAATCCAGTCACTCTGCAGTTTTTGTTTGCATTTCCTCTTCTACCCGCTCTTACTAATGTTTTGAGATTTACACAACTTTTCAGAGCAGCACTGGCTGATTATTGATGTTATTTTTTTCCCAGTGATAAGAAATGAATTAGTAAAAATTCTGTTCTGCTTTGAAATAATAATACATTATATTTTACTTTGCTGCTAATTGTATCTAATTGCATTGAACAACAGAAGTAAAACACTTCTTTTTCAATTCTCAGTTTTATGTAATTACTCTTATTTGTAGCAAAGAAATTTAAATTAATTAATCTATATTTTGGTTTTCACAGACTGCAAAGAGTAGCTAATATATGCTTTGTGTGTATATACATGTGCAAATGAGAAAAAGTCTGTTGACATGAGGAAAGATTACCTGTCCTTCCAATGAAATTTGCATTTACTCCGAAGTCTTGCCTGTGTGGTATGCAGCTTTGCCTTTCTGATGGCTTTGTGGTTCAGATATTCAGGCAATAGTATGGAACCTTTTACACAAATGCACATATGCAGTATTTGTTCTGCCTTTTTTCTTTTTACAAAAAAAATATAATTAAAAAAAATCCTGCATCTCTAAGAGATTAATTTCTTGGTCTATAATCATGCTGTAGTAGAAATAGTCTCATAAAGGTCATGTGAAGAGGTGATGTTTTTTCAAGTGAAATCATAGAATCACTCAGCTTGAACAAAACCTTTAAGATCATTCAGGTCCATAACCAATATTCTGAATTTGGAGAGCAACAGATTTCTTTGTAAAGAAATGTTAAATTTTTTTTTTTAGGTTTGCATTTGAGTCTCATTAGCTTCACTAGAAAACTGCATTGGTATCTAATGTATTTCTAATGTGTGTCTGAGTGGAAACTGTGTCAGGAAACCATGGGTCTGAAGAAAATTTAATTCCTGATTTTCAGTTGTTATATTCTGACACCCTACTTATCTATTTCTTTTCAGATTAACACCTATCTTGTTAATCTTGGGAAGAACAGAAGCCTTGACAAGATATTGTGGAAGGCGATAGTAGCACTTACTTATATTTATTCACATGCAGATAATCTGTTCCTCAGCCCCTAAGATTTTTTATGTTAGACCTCACATTTCTGGATGAAAGGTTCCCCTTTCTTATTGACAGCTTTCTCTAGAACTGTCTGTCCTCTTAGGAATGCTTATATTCTGGTGATACCACTTCTGCTATCTGCCATGCATTCTTTCACACACATTTTTTAAATGCAGAAAACATGGAAGGATTTTTTTCCTAACTTGAGTGAGCATATTATACAAATAGTCATACTAGGAATTTCAACAGTATTTTAAATTATTTCATTATTTCAGCAGATTTAACATGGATCTTGCTAAATGGCCTGTCACTCCAAAAAAATGGTTTCAATGTCTATTTACACAGTTGTGGATTAATATTGACAAAAGTGAAGCTCATTAATGTACTTCAGTGTTATCTCTGTGGTGATGTGAACAGATAGACACCTTCACTGTGTTCTGCATTGCAAGGTAATGGTTTATCAGTCACAGGGAAGTGCCTTTTCCCAACAATATGATGGAGATTGAAGTTCTGAAGCTGATGGATTATACTGGACAGATGCTTCAAACTGCAATGTTTGATGCCTGCGAAGAGGACACAGCACAAAATCTATGATACTTCCTAATGTTTAGTTCAAAATTTTGTATATTTCTCTTTCTCTTCTGGGTCATTAACATTTGGTTAGTCTATCAGCAAGGCTAACCAATTTCCTTTATATTATCTCTCTGAAAATAATTCCACATTGTTCCAGGAGATGCCAGAGAAGCTTTATCTGTAAGCACTGGGTAAAAATACATGTAGACTGCTAAGACTATTTTTCAGGCACTTGGGGAAATGTCTGACATGAGCTGTTAAAAGTAGTATGTGAAAAAATACCTTGGTCTTTAAATATGTATGTGTGAACTTGTTCAATACAACACAGATCTGAAAAGTGAGGGATTCTGTACATAAATGTAATTAGAAGATGAAATTATCCTATATCAGTGTAGTAATAAAGGAAGACCAATTGTGGTGCATAGAGAATGAGGTAAGATTTTGTTTACAAAGTTCTGTGAAATGGCTTCAAAAAGTATGAAGTTAAAAGAGAGAGAGAGAGAGAGAGAGAGAGGAAAAAAAGGATCAAATCTATCCCAACACAAGAGTGTTGCTATGTAGAATTGGTGCTTGGTGTCTTCTAATCCCCCAATATATAACTTAGGTGAGAAAAAGACTGAAGGAAACAATCTATCCTACAAATCTACAGTGCATTCAAGGGAGAATATTCTTTTTTACTTCATTTGGAATATTCTATTTGAAATATCTTGTTGGATAAAGTCTGGGTTTGAGTGTAAAAACTTTTTTTAAGGTATAAATCATCCTCAGTACTCTCAAGGTGCTTTAAAAAAGGATGGAGGCACATCTGTTTCTAAGTTCCAGCTTGGACTTATGACACTACTGTCATGCCAGAGAAATTTAGTGAAAAACAATAAATGACTCTCTAAGACAAGAGCAGCGGAGAAAATATTCTGTTCTTGCTTTCCTGGTATCTCTGTACATTTTCTGTCACTATGAGAAATAGTATAAGAACCACCTCAGACTTTCTAATACCACTTTCTGAGACAGCTTATTGTCTGTTTCATAATAAACTAGTTCTGACCTGAGACAGAGCCTTACATTTACATTAAACATCCTTTTTCCTTCAAACTTGATAAGATTTCAGGACAACAGTACAGACACTGAGAATCTGGTTCTATATGCCACTTTGTCTGAGAAAACTGATTATCTCTGCTCCCATAGTTAGACAATAGGTAGACGAGGTGGAGTACTCCTAAAAATGAAAGTACCTGCAGAGAGCACAGATGAGACCTGAAGCTCTCTTTTCCCCCATGAAAAAACAAAACAAAACCCCCAGCATTTTTTGTGTGTGGAGATGACTTGCATACGTTTGAAACTTGCTTTACAGTTGTCAGAGGAAGACGTGATGCACTGAGATTCACATTCCTTTTTGTTAAAATATGCAGTTACTCCAAAGGTGATCCTTTAGAAGAGACTGCTCCCAGCCTGCTGGGCTTCCAAATTACAAACAGGGCTTGTTGAATAGTATGCAATAATTAAACAGCATGGGGGTTTATATGAATATAACTGAATTGAAGGTGACATATACAACAGCCATAGCAACAACCATGTGCAAGTAGAGAGTAAAAAGTAAACCATGTCCTAACAGAAGACTCATGATCAGCTCATAAAGGAATAGATCAGCTATCACATGGAAGCAATATATAAAAGCTTCAGAAATTGCATTGCTATTAGAAGACAAATGGAGCATAATGCCAAGAAATTCAGGATTGAGTCTGCAAAAACAACAAAAAAAACCCACCAAAAATGGCTTCTATATGCAAACATGGTGCTCATGTCAGTTTGAAGCCCTTGGTGGGTTGCCAAGGAGAATGACCTGGGACAGAGTGCATTGAGGAAGGAATTCAGATTTTCCTGGAGATATGACAGACATACAAGTAGATCTATATGCTTTTGCTTTGTATCAGATTGGAAGATTTTTAGATGCTTTCTCTCTCAAAACCCTCCTGGGGTTAAGTTAATAAAAATTTAACAATATAAAAGGAAATAAATCAGCTCCTTCATCTGTGTGTGTATATATAATATGAAATACTATATTTCTGACAGTTCTTATTCATGAAGCAACACTATGTCATGTGCCACAAATAAGTTGCCTCCTTCAGTCCAGCTCACTGAAGGAGGCAACTGATCTATACCATTGTCTGGACATAATAATTTTTCACCTTCTAAATTGCATTGTAGAAGCAACATATTTTCTTTGAGTGCTTTCTGTCGTATTCTCTGAATATTATCTGATTGCCTTACAATAAACGAATAGATTTTTCTTCTAATCTGCCAAAACAATTGGGAAGTGTCATTAATTTCCAAACCAAACCAAAGGTTAAAGTGAGTTAATTGCCTGTGACTGTGCAGACAATTCTCTGAACTGCTGCATCCCAGTTTGGTGCTTAAGTCATTTTCTTTTCCAGGAGAAATTTAATTTCAGAAAATCTGAGAAATTCTTGTAGATTCTGCAGCCAAGGGAGTTTTCAATGTTATGGAAAAGTCACTTTTCTTCTTCATGGAAAATAAAAAAAAAAAAAAAAAAAAAGGACAGATTAGCGCTTTATAAGAATATTCAGAAAATTCTCACAAAAGCAACTTTAAATCCTAATGCGACTGGATTTGGAGATGCCAGAAAAATCCATAGTTTATCTACAAATTACCAGGTGCTTGAGCTGAGATAGCAACATCTGAGAAAACTGACCTAAATATATTTGCACATTGTGTCCAATCTCCCACAGTCAACAGTGCTATGAGCTAGATCTGCTTCTGTGTTCTTCTAATGACCTCCCCGAAGAAAATGAACAGGCATAGAAAAGCAGACAGACTTTATTAGATCATAAATTAAATTCATTAGCTTTTGTTATAGAGATGGCATAAAGAAAATTCAAAGGGAGTAAATGAGAAGAGAAATCAAAAGAGGTTATAAATAACTTTCCCACTGCCCATTCTGTCCTTGCAGGGCAAATACTTGATTTCTGTCAAGGTTTTAAACAACTCAGTGACTTTCTTTTTTGCCAAGTTCTGCTCTTTTCTCTTTGGTTGTGGACAACTTCCTCCTATGAGGTTTGGCTATTTGCACTCTACTCCATAGTCCATAGGCTCTGCACCAGCTGCAGGCTCACAGGACTTCACAAATGTCCTTGTTTTACTTCTTCTGTTCTATTACCACCTGAAAAAGACCCATTTCCTTCCATCCTTTAGGAGACTCCTAACCTGGCCAATTCTGTTATAAATGGCCAACATTAGTTCTGTGTAAGAGGAATAAAGACCATTGCTACCACTCTGTTCTTCATAGTGGTAGCAATGCTGGATAGACGTTTGAATGAACATTTTCAGAGTACTTTCTTACAGTGATCATAACATCCTGGTCCCTCCTGGCCCAAAGCACAGACTCTTGAAGGCTGCTAATCAAACCTAATTATTCCACACATTAGGCCTATGAAAAAAAAAAGTGCTTTGTTTGAACAGCATCTAGGATAATTGTAGGTCTGAAGCTTTCCCTTCCTTTGACAGGGATCAAACCCAGGTAAACAGCTCAGTCAAAAAGGACTCATCCTGGAATGGATGTAATGGATTTTAGGAGCCAGTGATGAGACATGGGGTTTGAGGAGTCAGGCCTGGTGTTGTAGAGAGTGTCACAGAAAGGCTCAGAGTGGTGTGGAGGATGGCAGGGGCTGTTTGGGTGCAGAGGAATCAGCAGGATGACCCAGCAAAGTGAGAGCTATCAGCTGGACAATGTTGTGGCCTCTGGATAAACAAGATTTCACTGAGACCATCAGCCCAGCTGCTGTTCAAAGGGCTTGGATTATGTGGCCCTGGTGCATAGAAAGGGGGGGATGAAAGAAGAAATGTCTGTTCTCTTGATGGCTTACTTTGAGGAACATGGAAAAGCACTCAGTGAAGCGCTGCAGTGTATTTATCAGGCTCTGCAGAAAGGAGGCCTGGACACGCAGTGGAGGCAGTGCCCATGTACCACTGTGGATACCTGGGCTGACCACAGGTTCCCCTGTGCCTGGGGAGTTTTCTGCCAGGAAATCCCAGCACAGACGGGTGCTGGGCAGTGGGGCTTGAGGGCCCTGCAGTTCTGGCACCTCTCAATGCTCGGCTGCTCCTCCCAGGCCTCCTTCCCCAGGCTGGGATGCTCCTGACATACCTGGACCTAGTGCTGCTGAGGGGATCTGGTCTGGGACCTCTCCCTGGCCTCATTTCTCTGGTGGCAGTGGAAAAGCTCTGACCTCCTCTTCCTTGTCATCTGATGGTGGCACCCGCCAGATACAATAGAAAGACAGCCTGAAGAGAGAGCACATGGCCTTCATCATGGGCTATCACTGGACACAGCCAAAGAAGTGATGGAAACGTGAGGCCATGGAGGCTGTGTTGGTCCCTTCTTCCAGGCAGATGGGGCGTGGGTCATCTCCTGATGCCTCTGCCTGCCCTGCCTGCCCCAGCTGGCTCCTGCTGGCCGTCATGGCACAGCTCACTCCTCCAGAGCTTCTCAGCCACTCACACCAAGGAAAGGAGGAAGAACCAAAGCAAGAGGTGGGACAGGAGAGTTCCAGGTCTCCCAAAGGCTCCTTCCTTCTTGAGCAGACAAGCAGCCACAGCAGCTGCAGTCCTGTGGGGCAGACAACATCAAGGGCTGCTCCCCTCATCTGGGGACACACTGAAAACCAATCCCAGTCCCCCAGCCTCATTCCTCAACTTCCAGACAACCACCACAATTTTAGCTAGCAGGACCCTTCCTGAAGGAGGAGGTGCTCTGTGAAGACAGAGAAATTTGCTGTCTGCCCTCAATAGGGCTTGTAGCCCTGGGACAGCCGCTGTGTGGGACCCACAGCAGGAAGGGGTGGCCTTAACTCAGAACCCAGAGCTGCTGATCTCCCCAAAGCCAAGACTCAAGCCCAAGACCGGGGTCCTGCTCAGGTGTGCACACTGGGTGTTCCCAAAGGAGCCCTGAGGACAATGTGTCAGGACAGTGGCGGGAGCTGCTAAAGAACTGTGAGGCCATGGGCAGTCACAGAGGGTCAATGGTGACATCCCACAGGGGCTCAGCTGCTGTCCTTTGCTGGAAACAATGGCTCCAAGGGAAATAAGTCCCTGCTTCCCATGACTTCTGCCATTGTCACATGGCACTCATCACCTTGCCTTGTGTGAGACTTAAAACCTGAAAGGGTTAATGTAGTCTTAGACACTTGTCAGAGGAGAACATGAATGTTAGTATGCCAGGGAGGGAATAAGTGCAGTTAGAAAAGATGGTCTTGCAGAGGCAGGATAGCAATTTTCCGGGACCAAATTCCTTATCTATCTGAAAAAAAAACTTTGAAACAAGATTGCACTTGTGCATCTGACCAGGGGAAGGGAATAGAAACCAAGAGACTTCCCAACCTTCTTTTGAAATGTTCCAGAATAACAAAATGTGCATGTGTAAGGACTGCTCTACAAACAGCATAACGGAGAGGGGCTGTGTGTGCACCCACCCTCTGTGCACCTATCATTCAGACAAACCACCCCAGAGATGATGCTGGAACCCTGGGTTCCGTGGTGATCCGTGTCTTTATTTTCCTATCTTTCCTTCTTCCTCTCAGAGTTTAAATCACTGCTGCCATGGGCTGTTCAGCCTCATTCTCATAAAGTTCAAAGTTTGAACTGCTGCTACTACAGGCTCTTCCAAAATCATTGTTGCCATGTGCTGTTCAGAAAAGTTTAAAGCTCTGCTGCTGCAGGCTGTTCAGAAATGTAAATCATTGCTGCCAGGGGCTGTTCAATCTATCATAAGGTTTAAAAGTTGAAATCATTGCTGCCGTAAATAAAACTTTCCAAGTGATTGTTTGGCATGCTTCTGCCATAATTTCACCCAAAGGTATCCTGAAGGTCAGCTGTCTCAGAGAATGCAGCCCTGGACTGCCCTCTCCAGACTCAACACTTTAGACTGGCGTCAGGGACAGGATACCATAGCAGGTTCCCTAGCACAACCCCTTCTCTGAGAAGACCCATATCCCGGGGGAAAAAAGTACTTTTAGGTTTTTCTAGGGCATCCTCAGGAGGTTCCCTACAGTAACAGGCTTTGCACTCCTCTCCTGGAGAGATCAGAGGCTTACTGTGGCTGGCCTTCTCCCCTTGCCATGACTCTGGCCCATAGCAAGTGCCTTGATTCACAGGCAGTGGCTGGATTACCATTTTAGCTTCTGAGTGAAGGCTGAGATGGGGAAAAGCATCAGTCTCTGTGGTATCAGGGACTGCCTCGGTCACCACCCAGCAGGAAAAGCACATGAGCAGGCAGAACAGACAGAAAGTGGAACGACTGAGTCATCACCAGACATGGCTAAGGCTTTACAGGAATTACTAGGAAATAGACAGCCTTTCCCATTGGCTTGCTCCTGAACTGATATCCAGGGACTGCAGGCCACCTTGGTGGAATGATTGGATGGGGAAAAAATACAAAGGAAATATTTGGAGAGGGCTCATTTCCTCCTTGAGGAGAGAAGAGGGTGTCTAACTTAGCATATCCATGCAATGACTTAGAAAGTATGAAGGAATTAAACTCCGTGCTGGAAGAGGGGGCCATGATGTAGCCTGGTTGTGGCAGCGACTGTCGCTAACAGCTCAGAGGTGTCCAGCAAGCCACCACAGGCACCACCCCTTATCCCAACAGAGAATGCAGGTGGATGATGCCTCTGTCATAGTAGATAACATCCCAGGGAGGCAGGGCTGGGCAGGATGATTAGACCTCGTGGAGAAGGTCTATTCAAACAGCTAGGGCAGGCCATACACTGGAAAGTGTGCAGGGAGCTGATGGTAACTGAGCCTGTATCCCACCATGACATTCTTGGGGAGCCAGTCCAAAGGTCGCCACAGCTTCTTTGGAACCATCTGCTCCATTTGGTATGGAACCATCCATATTACATTTGTGGATGAAGCAGTCTCTGGTTTTAAAGCACCCACAGTATCTTTTGCTGATTCACTTCCACAAGTCAAAATAAATTGCTGTGAAAACCTATTGGTTGATGTGTGTTAGTTTCTTTAGTGGTGAAAAACATGACTTGTAGTGTATGTACATTATTCCCCAGAGAAATGGAGGATTTTCGTTCAAATCCATACAAATCAATTGTATCAACATGCACATATTCCTGCGTTTCCTAAGGGATATGTGTAAAATTAAATAAAAATAGGTAATAAATGCACATTTAATATCTGGATGTAGTTCCTATACCATATTGTTTTAATGATTGAAAACTCAAGTGTTTTGATGGAGATTTCAAACACCTCTGAGTCAGTGTACAAACACCAGCTAGGGATCCCAGACCTGGAAATTTTGTGTTGCCAGGATTCATTACTCTCATCAGGAGCCCTTTCAGCTCTGTGCTGCACTTCCAACTCATCTCTGTCTCCTGATTTCTGCCCTGCCTGTGACATCCACCTTCCCCCATCCCAGTATTCCCCATAATGAGGTTTTAGATGCAGAACTCCACAGATTTCTCTCTTCCTATTTGTCTCGCAGGTGAATATGGAAGATAGTCAGAAAGAAGTTAAGTAGGAGTACCATAGTGCTGAACACTACTAATGAATGCCATCCATCAGCTATTGTCACTATAAACCAGGTGTCAGAAACAGTTCTCTGTCCCTTGTTACCCTGATTTTTCAGTGTCTGACACCATCTCTGAAGTCTGAGAATCAATCAGATGACACATTCAGCAGTCATTATCCTGTTCACTATATGTAAGATTTCATTACTCCAGCCCACAAATGGGACTCTGTGACAGACTCAGGTATGAACTGATCTTTGCTAACAGTACTTCAAGTACAGCCCTAATTAAAGCTGCAAGCAAAATATTAAAGATGGAGAAGCTGTGGGTAAGGAGAGAGAGAGCATGTCAGGTTCTGAGAGACATCTCTGAATAACCTCAGAGGAAGTCTGTGTTTCCTCAAATATGGAATCACAGAATCATAAAATGGTTGAGATCAAGAGGGCTAGACAGTATACATCTCATTATGATGGTTTGTAAGGAAGGCATGTTTGGATAGTTGTGGATTGATTGTTTTGAAACTGTTGCGAGTATTTATGCTTAGGGCACCTCAGTACCTCTGCAGTTGCACGCAAGTTCTGGTGATGACATGGCTACCACAGCTGCTTCTTCTGAATTTGCCACTGAATACACCTTCAAAATTGGCTTCTCAAGCTTCTCCTTGAACAGAAGCTTACAGGTGCTGTACCTGTGTGTCCTTCACAGCTCCAGCCCATGGCACAAAACTGTTATGCTTCCATGGCAGTCTTGATTCCAGCATATAGTCCAACTCCTGGGCTCTGAAGCTTTGCTACATAGAATGGATAAATAAAGTTGGATGTTATCAAGTCTACCTGCTCAAGCAGGATCTCCTAGAGCGTGTAATTCAGGACTGGATCCAGGCAGCTTTTGAATAGCTCCAATGAGGGAGACTCTATTACTGCTCCAGGCAACCTGTTCCAGTGTGTTCATCCACACAGTAAAGAAGTTCTTTGTTGTGTTCAGGTGGGACTTCCTGCCTCCCAGCATCTGCCTGTTGCCTCTTGTCCCATTGCTTGGCACCACTAAGCAGAGCCTGGCTCCATCCTTTTGACATGATCTTTTCAGATACCTATAGGCATTGATGAGGTTCCCTCTCAGCTCTTTCTTCTGGAGGCTGAGCAAAAGCAAAAACTCAACCTTTCCTTACAAGGGAAATAAGTTTATCTCTTATCAACCTGTGGGGAATCCACAGGGCCAGCACACACTCAGCCTGACAGATACTCCCTTTTGTGAGTAAACAGTAAGATACCAACAGTGAGTAAGAGGCCACTGCAGCCTATGGGCATGTATTTACTAAGCCAATGACTAAAGATTTGCACAAAAGTTCAAGCAAAATTCTTCTTCGGCTTTGGCCTTCTGAACCATTTGTTGTTGTTATCTTCTTGTCTGGGGAATTTGTGGTGTCATTCTCCTCCACCTCCCACTTGTTTGATGGATTTATGATGTCATCTTGCTCTCACTTGTCCTCCCTGAGGCCTTGATCCTTAGTTCCTGCTGGCTATCCTGAAGAGATAGGATGTATTACTCATATAACAGGGGAGCTGGGGCACCTCTCTTGGCACTAATTCCAAGATCTTGCTGCTTTAGGAATGCTCACAACAGTACTTTGTTTTAACATAAGTTCATCTCAGAGTCTTCTGAGGCTGCTTGTTTGGACAGATTTTGAGGACTTTCAAGGTTGAAGACACCACAGCCTTCCTGAGCAACCAGTTTCCATGCCCCTTCATGCTCACAGGGAAAAAAAAATATTTCCTTCTGTTCAGGAGAAACCTCCTGTGTTTCAGTTTGTGTCCACTACATTTTAGTGCACAGCAGAGTTAAGAGTCTGTATCTGTTGTCTTTGCACCCTCCCTTCAGTTCCATGGAATTTTCCCAAAACTTCTAGGCTGAACACTCTGAATTCTCTCAGCCTTTTCTATTATGAGAGATTTTCCATTCCCTTTACTATCTTAGTGGTCCTCCTTCAGACTCCATCTCCAAATGCACATTTCTCTCTTGTACTGAATTTCCTAAAACTGGACCTGGTGCCCTCACCAATACCAAGGAGAGAGGAAATATCATCTCCTTCAGTGTGCTGGCAACAGCCCTCCTAATCCATTCCAGGATATTGCTAGCTTTGTTTGAGGCAAGAACACGGTTTGAGAAGACAGGTGTCTGCCAGGGAAAGCTGGAGTTTCCCTTGGAATGGAGAATGTAAACCTCTCTCCCTCCAAATTACTATAATTTTGCAATTAAAGGCTTTCAGGCAAAGATATGGGAATAGGAATAACAGTTCTTTACTAGGAATATTAAAAATATAAACATAGTAATACAAAAAAAAAAAAAAAAAGAAAAAAGAAAAAACTTTTCCAGTTCACAATACTAACCTTAGAAGAAAATAAGAATAAAGAAAAAAATAGTCCTGGTGTGCTGCTCCTACCAAGTGAATTGCCACATCCCAGAGGCTGTTTAATTAAGCACTTCAGCACTAACCCTTGGCAGTCTGTGGTGTCTTGGACACTTGTCCAAAGCCATCAGGTGAAGGCAGTGAGCACAGCCAGAGCAGAGCCAGCTGTGCCTCGTAAACAAGACAAGTACTAAATCAAACCAGCAGCATCCCAGCCTCCAAAGGTCAGAGCACTGGCATTTCCAGGNTCAGTTTTTACCTAGGCAGGAACAATTGGCTCCCCTCACTGGGTGGAGCATCTCACAATGGGGTGATGTAATGTTTTCTCTCATGGGGTGAGACTTAATGGCCCATTAACAGAAGATATCCCCCAAGGGTGGACAGTTGGTGGAAGAGATAAGGAACACTGCCCCACCTGGTTTGAACAGCTGGCCCATTATCAGAAGGCCCCCACCACCTCCCCCCTGGAATTATGAGGAACGGGTCATACAAGAGATAAAGAAAACATTTCCCCAACTGCTTTCAATAGATGAGAAAATAGAATACTTTTTTTTTTGGTTACATAACCCATGACAAGCACATTGCTCACTTATGTTCAACTTGGTGCCCACCAGGATCTGGACATCATTGTTTTCAGAACTAGGATGAATCAGCCACAAAAATTCTATGTAGGGTTATTGTAGGCTGACAGGGGTCACTGCCTCCAGATCTGGGGGAGACTTTGCAGGATGTGGAGAAAGAGTATTTGGAGTTGCACAAATGTTATGGAGAGATGTGAAAACGAGTGGCACTCATCTGCAAAAATGTCTTGGGGAAGGCCTGAAGGTGAGAAGAATGGGATGGGCCAGTCTTGATAGGACAGAAAACAGTGCTGGAAGAGAGGAGTAATTGTGGCTAAATAGGAAATTTCAGATTGGAATGTCACCAGGAGGTCCCCTGTGCAGCTATCTGCTCACAGCAGCATCACTGAGGAGGCCACACGACATAGCTCAAATATTTTTCAAATCTGGTGCTGAAAATCTCCAAGCAGGTTATATTGCATAGCCTTTGGGCAGCCTGTGCCACTCTGGATTGTTCCCACAGGAAAAAAAATAGTTTTGCTTTATGTCCAACATGAAGCTGTGTTGTTTCAACATTTGTCCACTGTCTCTTGTGTTGAGAGTTTGGTCTTGCCTTCCCAACATGCAAGGTTATAAGCAGGAGATGGCTCATCTGAATTTCTACCAAAGCCCTTCTTCTCCAGGCAGAATGGGCTCCAATCCTTTGCAGAGCAGGTGTCTAGTTCCCTCAGCATCCTGGTGGGCTTCTGGTGGGCTCCCTTAATCCTGGCATTGTCTTTCCTGAACTGAAGACCCCAGATCTGAGGACACAGTATCTACATATGCCTTAAGCTGTGTGGAATTGAGGGGCATCATCATGTCCCTCCTGGAGGCTGTGCTCCTATTCCTACAGTGCTGGATACTGCTGGCCCTTTCTGCCAGCAATTTCACAGAGGTTCTCCTGCCACTCACTCTCTCCAGGGTTCTGGCAACATTTTCAGAACTGTTGTCCAGGCTGACATTGGTCATTGCCTTACAGAGAATAAATTTATATTGTTGAAGTGTTTGAGGAGTTATCTCAAGATCTGGCAATCTTCTCAACAACATCTTTCAATAAAGCTTTGACCAGAATAATCATCAGCTCTTAATTGTGGTGGTTTTGGTTTGTTTTTTGGTTTTTGCAGGTTTTTTGTTTTGTTTTGTTTTATTTTGTTTTGCTTTGTTTTGTTTTGTTTTTTAATGTGTATCTGTGCTATGATATCATGTTCATATTATAATGATCGGATTACTGAGGGATCATTCACAGCCATTTAATCCTGCCCTGGTTTACAGCAAGATGTACTTCCTCATCTTACTATGTATCTTATTTAGGGCCTTGTTCAGATGTGTTTCAGCTATCTTCAGTGATGAATTATCTTTAGTCTTTCCTATTTTTTTTCCTAGGTTTCATTTATCATTGTCTGTTTTGGGCTGCATCAGAAGCAGCAAACGGCTGAGGGAGATAATTCTGCCCCTCTCCTCTGCTCTCACAAGACATCACCTAGACTAATGCAGCCAGCTCTTGGTCCTCCAACACAAGAAGGATGTGGACCTTTAGAGGAGGCCAGAAATCATCAGAGGGCTGGAACCTCTCCTCTGAGGAAAGGATGAGAAAGTTGGGATTTTCAGCCTGGAAAATAGAAGGCTCCAGGGAGACCTCACAGTGGTCTTTCAATACTTAAAGGGGGCTGATAAGAAAGGTGAGGACACCTTTATCTCTTATCAGGGTCTGTTTAAATAGGACAAAGAGCAGGGGTTTTAAATTAAAGGGTCATCTCCTTTCACCTGCTAGTTATGTTCCTTTTTGCACATTAGAACTCATGTTGAGTTTTTCATCAACCATCACTGCCAGACCTTTCTTTGCAGGGCTGCTCTCAATCACCTCTGCTTCCAACCTGTAGCTGTGTCTGGGATTGCTGTGAACTTTTTATTCTGTTTGAAAAATTACTATTGGAAACTTGTTTGTTTCTTTTTTGAGTTTTTCTATTTGTCTTGCTTTGAGAAAGTAAGCAGCATAAGAAAGATGGATAGTGAAGACTTACTGCCCCCAGGTGTCCATATGGGAATTAATTTGATTAGGAGGCAGCAATATCCCTTGCCCAAATATCTTTCTTTCTCTGCTCAAGAAATCAGACTCTCTGCTTTTATCATAGGTATCCAAAGACTTTCACTTTATTTTAGGATGTAAAGTATCACCACAAAGACTAGAAATAGGTAGTATCAAGTTTTGGGCACTGACAAATACATAAGCTGACTTTTCTCAGGAAACATTTACTTTCTGTTTTAATTTGGAATAGGCAAATTTTAATAAATAATTTTCATACAGCTAGGGGTTTTAGTCAAATCAAATTATAATCTTAGCTAGCTTACTTACAATAACTAAGACAACAAAACTAGGGGTTATTCTCAGAGAAGAGACAGGGTTAGAAAAAAACCAGCAATGAAGGAAGCATGGTTTCTATCCCTTGAAGGACCATAACACACACACAAAAAAAAATAATACAAAAGAACAAACAAACAAATAAACAAACAAAAAACACTCACAGAAACACAGAAAAGAAGATATTCTCTAGAGTCTGGAAGGGTAATGTTCCTTTAATCTGCATCCATTGACTTAATTCTCTGAACATGACACTTCACACATTTCCTATGAGATACATTGGTCACTGTGTGAGGAAGTACTATTGTGTGACTGAAGCAGAGAGCAGACAGTGGGATCCTGTGCTCTTTGGAAAGCTCATAAAAGTTTGATTTTAATGGCAGCTGCCCTTTAATGCCTCAAAACTCTTTCATCTTCCTCTATGTGTTCTCTTACAACTCATTAAGCCGAAGTGCCTCTGTTTGCTCTCATGTAAACTTTCAAACATTGCTTGAATATTTATGGCTTCTGTTCAACTTTGAGCCTACCAGGATTCCTAGGTACTCTCCTGAAAAGTAATTTTTCAGCTGTTAGGTCCCTCTCATATAGGAGTGTAGGAAAAGAAAATAAAGATATTTTAGTTAGAGAAAGGACTATTCAGTCAAGGCAGAAAATATGTTATTAACATTTCTAAAATGTTAACAAGTAGCAGAAGCATAGTAGTTTTGCAAAAAAATTGTTATACAAGCTCTTAGGGAGAAAAAACTGATGTTGTTATCAGGGAATTGATCATATATATTATTGATTAGCAGATCTCTGAACATTTATACTGTTGGCTACCCAGGCTCACGTTATTTTAATCTAACAGTGAAAATATTATAAAAGATATGTACTTCTAACAAAAGTTTCTGGATATGCCACATCTGGGGACTGCATCTCATATGTTGCATAGGAGTGCCTGGAGTTGTTCTCCCGTGCTTGTAGGACTTTGCCCTACATTTTGTTGTATTCATTGATGCTTCTGTAAGCCCATTTCTCCAGCTTGTCAAGGTTCCTCTGGATGGCACCACAATCCTCTGTAGTATCAGCCACTTCTGGCTTTGTATCATCAGCAGCCTTGCTGAGGGCAGCCTCTGCTCCTTCCTCCAGGTCACTGATGAAGATATGGAAT
Source organism: Cisticola juncidis (assembly GCA_013400215.1). NCBI lineage: Eukaryota > Metazoa > Chordata > Aves > Passeriformes > Cisticolidae > Cisticola > Cisticola juncidis. The sequence continues at coordinate 937,475 of VXBR01008903.1, forward strand.
GGCATAAGACCAGCGTGGGCTCCTGAGATACACTTCTAGCTACTGGCCCCCAAACTTGTCACTGATCACAATCCTCTAGCCTATCCATCCCCCCCACTCTGCCCACCTAGCTCATACTTCAGCACCTTCTCTGTGAGGATTTTATGGGAGACACTGTTAGAAACACCAATAAAGTCCAGGTAATCAACTAGGAAATATCTGCTGGTCTCCCCATTTCTGCCAAGTCAGACATTTCATCATGGCTTCTTAGGCTGGGCAATCAGGACTATTTTGTGAATCCATGCTGATGGGTTGTCCTAGTTTCAGATAGGACAGAGTTAATTCCTTTACGGTTGCTGTGAGGGGTGTGGAGCCTGGAGCAGTATGGGCATGTTTAGATCATTATTCAATACCATAACACAAGGCATGATTTTGGGTGGAAGATAAAAAGAATGTGACACAGAGCCATTGACATTTTGCTCCTTTTTTTTTAAAGGGAAGGAAAGCAGTGAACACACTGGTGGGGTGGGGTAGGAATGCATTTCCACCTTCCTGCATTTCTAGCAGATGTTTTCTATATAGGCGAAAGAGTTTCAATTTACCTCTGAACATGTAAGGAAACTAAACTAGAATTTTCTATAGGCTTCTCATTATAACTGGCTTGGTGCCAGCACAGAGGCACTGATTGGGCTTTAGAAATGTACCTCAAAATCTGTTGCAAATTTCACTGGGCAAGGTGCAAATAGCCCACCTAGACAATCAAATACTAAAGGGACAGCACAGAGGTGCTCTGCTTTTTTTGGACTGCCTTACTAGTGTAAGAGTGATTTCTATGCTGTGTTCAACTTATATTTCTTTGTTCTATGATGTTTTTTATTTTTGTCATTATTAAAACCTTTTATTTTACAAAGCATGCCCAGAAAAGTTGCCTCACTATTATTAACCATTTTGAGAAGTGCTGGACACCCTCAAAAAATTAATAAATTTTCACGTGGCTTATTCCCATTCTGGCCATGTACAAAAGATTTTATCAGGGTGGCATGGTGTGGATGATCCAGCTTGGAGGTTTGTCTATCCGTGTTTTTCATTGCCTTGGGTTTGGGGAAAAAATAGTTCAGCTGTGGTGACATCTGCCATTTTCTGCCTTTGTTTGGGAAGCCACATGTCACTGGCCATGGTAATAATAGGTGGGTTGGACCTCCATAGCCATTTTTTTCATGTAATTATCCTATTTTATATACTGTTGTTATTAGTATTGTTGGTATAATTCTTTTATTTTCCTCATCTAATTGCTTTTCTGGTAAATTGTTATCTCAACCCATAATCTCTACCTTTTTGTTCTTTTTTTCACTGGAAGGGGTGGTGGGAAGGGAAGAGGTAGCTTGAAGCTTAATTTCTGGGTGGTTTTAAACAACACCACCAGTCCTGATCAGCTTCTTGCTCTTCATGTGCAAGGAATGGTTATTCCATCACCTTCCAGAGTGTCCCCTGGAGCTGCTTTAGTAAACATGTTCCAAGGAGTGGTGTATGCCTGGGTGCAGATACAAAACTTGCATACAATATTTAATTTACCATAATTTAGATGTCATGAAGTTGCGTTGAAAACAAGAGCACCTAGTCCTTAGCAGGTAGCCAAAAATGCTGTCCCACTTCTTAGTAAAAAAAAAAAAAAAAAAAAAAAGTAAAACCTCAATTGCTTTGCTAGATGAATAAGAGCCCCAAATAGGCTTGCTTCTAAGGATTCCAGCTCTGCTTATGACAGTGCAGAGAGATGTGCTGGCTGTGCACAGGAGCAGCCATTTGGAATGTGATTTGTCAAAGCTGTTGGTGCTGGCCATCTGGATGATGCTGGGAATTACAGATGAAGCATCTCTGGATAGCCTCTTGGGAGTCAGTGCCACTTTCTTGGGTGGAAATCCTGCCAACCAGCCTTCACCTGTGCCCCCTCCCCAGTGGGCTCTCCAGTTTGCTTGTTTTTACACTGTGTGAGTTCTGCAGCATAGAAGGAATTGAATTGTGGGACGATACTTGGGATCAGAGGCAGCTCATTACAGTAGTGTGAATGTATGTGTGCCACATCAGTGGCACATTCATTACAGACACTGGGAATATGGTAACACTTTTGCAGAAAGATTTGTGATTCCTCATTAATGTTTCTGTTACTCTGCTCCATATTCTAGAGAAGAAACTGCATTGAAAGAGTAGAGCAGTCACCCAGCCTTTGTTTTTTCCTTCACATCTGTATAAAACTTCAGGATATTGTATTTCTGAGCATGCATTGGGAATAGAGAGTATCACAGTATTTAAAATATTAGATTGAGCGATTTATCCTTGGCATCTTTCCATCAGGAAGCTTAGAAAATGCCCAGTATGCAGTGCATGTTTGAGGTTTTTGCCCTCTCTACATGGGCAATAATTTTTATATTTGGCATGTATCTTCTACATTTTCATTAGTAAATCATAGTTTTTCTGATTGAATTAGAAATCTGCTGTGTTTGTGTGTGAAACTCATATGTGAAGTTTCCATAGCCTGTATATGCAAAAGTTAAAAATTGTTCTCTGTGCTTGAGCAATTGCTTTGAGATATTAAGAAATCTTGATGTCAGAATTTCATAATCTATTGATATTTTTGTGAAATGGTTTAGGAGACAATCCTTTTTCCAGCAAGACAGCTGAGTAGATTACTGAAATTTTATTCTAGTGATACAGTGTAGATAGATTTAAAAATATATATTTACATATTCAATATATATTGTCCTTTGTTGCAAATAAATAGCTTAATCAGCTACGAAAAGGGAGTTAAGGGATGAAAAAGATAAATATAAAACAGTTCATACTTATGAAATACATGATCTTAACTTGATCATTTTATTGTTTGACATAATTATGTCTGAAACAAATGTTTTTCTTACTGAGTTTGCCTCCTGTACCAATTCCTTGTTGCAATATGTAACCATTTTACCATTTTAGCATAGTTTTGGAAAATATTTTCTTTTACTTCAAAATAATTTTAAAATATCTGTATCCTTAGAGAATATGACTGTGGGATAAAGATGAGTATAGTCTAGAAACTATGTGGATTTGTAACCAAAGCTCTCTTAATATTTAAGGTGAATATTTCAGAATACTCAGGAGAATATGTGAGGCCTCTTTTTTTTTTAAAGGCCATACTTCCTTTTTTCTCTTGAGTGAATCTAATTTGGATTATGCAGAGTTGATCTTTGGCTTTTCTATAGCTTTTTTGTCACCGAACCTGACATCTTTCCTCTTCTTTCTTATATCTTTTAGTCCCTATGTATTCATCTGCACACTTTATATTATAACATTTATGTTACTGCCTTTCTAAAGTTCACACAGTTTTTCTGTATTTCAAAAATATTTCTAGTTATGCCGTCTTCCAGAAAAACTCTTCAATCTTCACAGCCTATTTCAGTGTTGTTGCTTTTAGCAGAAGCTTCAGCCTGTTTATGTTTGACCATTCGTCTATTCAGTGTAAATCATGGTCATTTTATTTCAGTCTATTATTTGGATTAATTAAAAATTATATTGTAATTATGTTGTCTTTGAAAGACACTTTCAATATAAATTGCATTGTATGTTCATTTTTTTTCTTTGAATAAATAAAGACATTAGTCATACCTAGATTATTTACCTATTGCTGACCACTGAGAAACTATGGGAGGAGAATTCTTTACTTGATATGGAACAATTTATTTGTCATTCAGCCGAAGTTCTTTCTAAAGAGGACTTCTCTTTGCATTTTTTTCATGGTAAGAATACACAGGTCTTTGCAAGGCCATTTAATGATCAGTAATCGTCTTCTCAGATTTCTCACTTCATAATCTTATTCTTCCCAATAAAAGTGAACATCACAGCAGAGTCTTATTAAAATACTTAGTTCTGCAGAACTACCAGACATGTTTGTAGTACAATCTATCTGTTCCTCAAAAACAAGACAAAAATATGACTCAGTTTCTATAAATCATCATCCTTTTAACAGGTCTTTTATTTGAAGTATTTTACTTCTGCTTTTGAGCTTGAGTCACACTGTAATTCTAAAAGAAAGACAGAAAAAAAAATGTCTAGACAATTTGCTGTCCTAGTTGCGGAACTGTAAAGAGAAATAAATTGAAGATTTGCCCTTTCTTTGTTGTTTGTGCAAAGAGCATCAAAATATTGTCTGCCTATCAAAGTGTGTAAGTCTAACCTTCATGCTGAAAGGAATTAAAATTGAAAAAAAAAATTGAAAAGCAGACTAAAGGGTTATGTTTACAGTCCTTATTATATACCTTCTCCACTACTTTTGAATCTGGTCACCCAATGACTCATTAGGGATATATAAAAAGAAAGCTCTGACATAAACTTTTCTGGGGAGAAAAGATCTCTCTCTTATTGAGATACACTTGATAAGACACAATGTACACTGTAGATAGAACATAATTTTCAACTTATTTGCTTTATTATTATGTCAACTTTATTGATATTTTTGCCTACCATTCTCAAAAATGAACAAGAAAATGATGATGCATTAGGCCCTGACATTTATTGCCCTTGATACTTTTATCAGTGCTTTTTCTCCATGCCTGTCTTGGTTTAGCATACTTAAGTTAAGGAAAACAAAGAGAAAATCTATCAAAATAAATCACTATTTACTAAACTTATATGAGTTGTTCAAAATTATTTGAGGGGCCAAAATGACTTTAACTCTGAAATACAGGTTATCAAAAGGTTTTGCTTTCTCTAAAGGAATAGCTGTTTGAGAAGATGAGACAGACAAATAACAACAAAAGATACAACTATATCTTTCTGTCTTAGCAACTTCTTCATCTTTTGACAAAGCAATAAATCCTGGCAAATACAGAGGAGAGTGAAGGAGAAAGGGAAGGAAGACTGTAGCAATTCTCCAGACTGCACTCCCAACGTTCATAACTAAAGCTCTGTCTGTTTCAGATATACCATCTTGATGTATTTTTCTTGGACAAATATTTGTTCACCTCTTACAGATCCTGCATAATCTTTTAACATCTGCAGTATCCTGAATCAAGAAATTTGAAAACTCAACTGCTATTGCCTCAAGTGACCCTGAAGGAGACTACAAATAGTTGTTCTGTATTTGCCTTCTTTTTGCCACTCATAGTTCAACTTTCATCTATAGGTCTCCAGCAAATCTTATTACCAGCCACTTGTGGATTGAAGTGTAAATACTTTTCCTGAAAATACTTTCTTACCGGTAGAAATCCAGAATGGGTATACCAGGAAAAGCTAAGTAGCCTAAAATCCTCCAGCCTATGGAGAACATATGGTAGGTTTGTGAAATCAGGAGAGAGGTGAATTGTGTAAGAATGAGCACATATTTTCCAATGTACATGCTAGAAAGCATTGAATGAAGCTATTGTGAAAAGGTTGAGAACAAACCAAAGGTCTTTTGCATGATGTTCAGTTAAATTTTGGGACTTTGCTGCCAAGAGCTGCTATGGAGAGAGAAAATTTGCATGGATTCAATAAGTTTATGACCAAAGCAATGTGAAAAAAATAAGAAAATTTAGCACCTTATTACTACAGAGGCATTGCATTCAGTCAGTAAGTAAGCCCTAGACCTGCATGTCTTTGAAGGTTACAAGGACATTTGAAAAAACTACAGTATGCTCATTCTGTTCTAATTCTCCTACTTAGGCATCCAGCACAGGCAGGTATTAGAGCGTGGATAACGCGATAGATGGACGCCGATCTATGCAGCCCCTGGGATCTGCAGTCTCCTGGGTTTGGTTTGTCATTGTAGTTTCTCTGCCTTTACTTTCTGTAAGATATCACAAAAATGAAGAAAACATAAAAACTGAGATTAGCGTTGCAGTCTTTTATCAGGGACATCTTGGATGATCATTGTCTTCTAAAGGCTGCAGAATTTTTTGGACTGTTGACCCCTGGAGTGGGCATATTCCTCTAGCTGATGCAGGAGCTGCCAGCACAGTTAATTTGAGGTCTCTTAACTGAAAAATCCCTTTAGCAACATGAGCTCCTCTCTCTGCCAGGTCACTTGCCTGTGAAGCGTAGATGCTGACAGTAATGTCTTTGAAAAAAACTGCCCTTTGGAATTACTGCAGCAAACATTGCTTTTTCTTGTAATGAGAATTTTCCACAGTAGAATGTCTCATCTGGTAAATACAGCCTGCCATTAGTATTATTTCTCCCCAGATTTTGAAGTTAATGGTAACATTTTAACCTATCTGTAAGTCCAGCAAGAACTAGAATATGTACAAATCCAAATACAGATGCTGGTTTTTTAATATACAAAAAATCCCTTTTCTTTCTACCCACCTAATCATACTATTTCCTAAGTTTTGCTAGATATTTTTGTAGGTATTAGTCTTTTTTTCAGCTTTAGCTTTCTAAAGAATTATTTCCCTATTATTTACAATTCCAGGTGTATTTTTTGGGTAGAAAATTACATTTGTAAAATGCTGTGAAGTCATCAAGAAGATTTTTAAATTATTATGTCTTCTGCAGTTTGTATGGTGATTCCTCCAGTCCAAGTATTAAATATAACTCAAGAGGATAACATCTGTAAGCATTGTTTCATAGACCATGTGAAATTAGATATTTGATCCTGAACTATAGGACTGTAAGTGTGGTAGATCCAGGCCAGAGAGGAGAGAATGATAATGTCCACATAGGTATATATGATCTGATGCCTGAAAGGTTGATTTGAAACAAACATCATTATTTTAGAAATAAAGATGCACTTGAAATCCTATTTGAAGAAAAACTATTAAAATCTTTGACTCACCTGCTCTAGGCATTTATGCTAGAAAATATAGGAGACTCTTTTTCACACATGTCAGTCAGACTATTCTGTTAGAGGTTATTGCCATCGAGAAATCTGTAATTTCAAAAGTCTAGGCCAGAGATATGAGTTTTGTTTTGTTTTGTTAATTTTGCTAACCACACTACTGAGAAGAGGAAGTGGTGGGTGACTATCACAACTGAGGACTGATTTTACCAGCTGCTGTTAAGGAGGGTGCCAGCCCTTCCACATGAGTTGCACCATCATTACCCAGATTTTCATCAGCTGATTCTCTAAAGCAGCAGTCTTCAAAACTTTTGATCACACACTCCATCATTAAAAAGATTTGCAGGCCTGCACACCTCCTGCACATTTTTATTTTTTAACGTTATATATATTTACTGTTGTACTATTATGCACACTCTACGGCACGCACAAAAACAGAGATTAAAAAAGGATGGGATTAAGATAAATTTTGAGATGGTTTTCTAAAATCTCCTTTATTAACAATACAAAAAATGTTTTCCCCCCAAATCTGAAAATGAGGACTTTTCTGTGCATGCTCCCCACTTTGGAGACTGGTGACCTTGTGAATCAGTTCAGGCACTTTAGAAAACTAACCCTGCAAAACAAGTTGATTGATTATTGCTGTATGAACTCTCTGAACAATCTTTCTAAGAGCTTACAGACCTGGGGGATCAGGACACATCACATTAGAAACACAGAGGTGTGATCATCCCAATTGCAGCAGCTATGTCATCAGAGCCAGAGCATCATCCCCTGCCTAACTGCAGGAGTCCAGAGTCTCAGTCTCACTTCCATGTTTTTCTCATTTGCAAACAGGTTGAATTAACCCTTCTTGGGACAAAATTACCCATATGGAACCCAGTGTTTATGATTACTGCAGCCCTAGTCCTTGAACCCTGAAGGAAGCTTGAACTGCAGATTTTCAGGCACTTCAAAAACTGGAATTTACGCTGAGAATAATAAAGGATAGCTTTATGTACTGAACTTTCTAAGAAAAGAAAAAAGTGCATTACAGACAAGCTTTAAAAGCATAAAATAAACATTTTCTATCAAGGTAAATGTTAAGAACATCATTAGTCATTGTAAAACTGGAGTCTAGATAGACTCATTTGACTTGTCTCTATCATCTTTATTTTCACCTTCCTGCACAGAGAAGCAGACAGCTCTATATATCATCACTGAAGCCAGAGCTCCTCTTTCCCTTCTCCCTGTACTTGCATGAGTTTTCTGCCCAGGCCCAGCAGTCAGGGCCAGAGACATCACAAACAAATTACCAGGACATGGCATCTCCTCAGAGTAGCACATCACGTCTCAGCTACCTCCACAAGAGCACTGCCTGGTGTCACAGCTCCTGCTGCCCTCACACGAGGTAAAGCAGCTTAGACCTACAGGAGGGTTTAGCACTCACAGCACTGGATGTTGCAACATCTTTTTTGTCACATGCCTCAAAGAAATTTATAGAAAAACTCATCATAGGAACCACCTATACTTCCATATGGCACATTAAGATTTCAGTCAGGAAATACTGAAGAGAGTGATACCTGGAAACTTGCTGCTACCATTTTCAAAAAGCATAACTGCAAGAGCTGCCAGTGAGATTAACTCAGACATCCATTTAAACTAAGTTAATCTGTTTCATTTGGGCAAAAGCAAATAAGGAAAAAAGGAAGCTCTGCCTTTGGGAACTGACACTACCCACAGTCTAATTCTTCTTCCTGACCTGCAATAAGACATATCTGTTCTTACTGCCTATTTACATTAAAATAATACAATGTTTCCCATGGAGACAAAACTCCATTTTTCATGGACTAGAAAAGATAGTGGTGAAATGGAAGCACAAACAGTGAAAACACAGAAAGACAACTTGATCTGGACACATGGAAATATTCTATCTGAACCCTTTTTGATGAAACCGATCTCTGCCAGCTGATCATACCTCTTTGATTCTGCAGTCATAAAAGAATGCCCTTGTTCTGATATTTCAGCTTCCTGTCACAGCTCATCCTTTTCAGATTCATTTGGATTGAGAAAGTTATCAATCCTGTGGTGTAATCAATGTACACTACTCCTTACATCTGTCAGTGCTACCTGAAGTGAGTCTCATGCATATTAATGAAGAAATTTTATTAAAGCTTTTGTACAGATAATATGATACCTGGTGGGACACTAAATAAGAGAATATGAGACATCAAGATTTATAAGAGAGAGTGGTGCAAATGACAGAATGATGGTGAAAGTCCTTTATTCATTGTTCAATTTCTGTTTCTTGATGGAGAAACAACAGCACCAAAAACAACCCCCAAAAACAAAACCCAAAAAACCCCAAAACCTCAAGCTTGTGAATAACTTCAGCATCTCTTCAATAAATTATTACCAATTTGATATTTCCCTCTTTAATTGCTAATGAATCATATAAAATATTAATTACTGCTCTTGTATCTTAGGATGGACATCTGTGAGTCCATTACAAACATACTGCTGCAACATTTGATACTGCTGTGAGATTATGGTCATTTTGAAAAGCAGTCTCTGGGGATTCAGAAAAACTGCTGGTAAATTGGAGAAGACAGAAATTAGAGTGATTTCATTGGTTAGGTCAGCAGAGAGAGGTGGCTTGCAGGCTGCACACTAATATCTATGCTGCCTTCAGGTCTGTCAGCTAAAATTAATGATTCACTGCAAACTAGAAAGGACTGTTTTCTGTGAGCTGCTGGGGGATAAAACAGCTTTGCAAGGTCACATTCTGTGCACATTGTTCCTCATTAACCTCCGCCTGGCCTAATCACCAGTGAAAACCAAAATCCCCATGTAGACATATGATAAAAGGCAGTAATACTGATTATATTTGGGAGACCAACAGGAGGTTGGAGAGCTTACTCTATGAACAATGTATTTAGCTAGATAAGATGCAGCAGAGCAAACCTGGGTTTTAGTGGAATTAATGGAAATAAAGCAATACTATATTTCATATCTAAGAACAGAGTACAGTCCTACAATATTCACTTTATAATATGCATTTCTTGTTTTAAAAATACATATTTTGTATGCATTTCAGCTTGCTTTCCTAATTTTCCACTGTTCATCAATATTAGCTACAAAGAAATGCTTTCTGTATCTAAAGTGATAGACATCTAAATTATCTAAACCATTAAAACTACCACTTTTTTTTTTTTTTTTGTTTTTTTTTTTTTTTTTTTGGTATTGTTGTTGTTGTTGTTCTATTGAGATTGCTACAAGAGAGTTTGTAGTAAGAGAAAGGAGAGGAAAAGATGCTGGCAGAGACTTTAAATTCTTTGCCAGAAAAGAGTATATTTTGACCTTTAGCCAGGATACTCATCCCAAACCAAATGCTGTATTCAAAAAAATGGACACGTTCTGCCTTCATGTCTTCCAGAAATTTAGACATGGTGTTAAAGACCTTCAGATATGAAAGGAATTGTGTGTCCCTCAAGGAACTGAGAATAAAGCACATAAAGCAAACTTAAAAAAATTTCCATAAATATTTTAGAACTAGATAGGTTGAAGACTTTAAAAAAGCCCAAATAAAGCTAAAATAATCAAGAATTATTTCAAATAATAACACATTCTTAATCAAAACATTAGAAAACATATACTGTTCACACTGTAAATTGAAATAATGATATTTCAAATACCACATCCTTAGCCAACAAACTAGAAAATGTACACAGTTCACATGATATACATTGGTATAATGATGTTGTTGTCAGCAAATTAAGCCAGGCACGGTACACACAGTAACAGCCCATTTTCCAGTGAACTCAGCTGCAAAGTGGCCACATTTTGGCAGCCCCTTGGAGCTGCTATCTTTCCCAGAATGGAAGAACCTGCTGAGAGCTCCTCAGGAACTTCTGGCTTTCTCAGTTTACAGCCTCTCTAGTGGGATGCTCTGGGCTCTAAATACATTTTGAGTATGCTGATGGGATTTTTTCTATTTGACCCATTGTGTCTTATAAATCAGACATCTTCATTCTCTCCAGAAAAGTAATGAGAATCTGATATTTAGTATGATGTGTAAGAGCAATGCTTTCTTTTTATTTTTTTACACTCTTTTCAGATTTCCATAAAGCATTACTTAAGATAGTGAATTACAAGACCTCCCTGATATCTTTGTAATGTAGGTATGAGTTAGAGAAAGAATCTGCCACTCTTTCTGTCTCACTGGAAAGGATCAAACACACTCGGTGAACTTTATTGTTGTTCTGAAACTGAAATATAAGGAGCCATTTTGTTGCAATGTATCATAATAAGTGAAAGCATAGTGAACAGTGGTTTTCTGCATATATTATATATGTTACATATTTATGCTTTTATACAATTCTTGTGCTTGTCTGATGCTTCATTAACTGTTCTGGAAGGTCATGTCTTTTGTACTGGCACAGCACACTATGAACTAACACGGTTGACAACAGTGAGCTATAATGTTGGAATAACACAGTGATGTTATTCACAGTGATTCTAATAGGATCTGACAGGGAAAGTGTGTGAAGGCTGTGCAGAAGGTGATTATCTGAAAACTGCTACTCCACGGAACATTTGCAAGGATGTTTGCACAGATCTGCTGCTCACAGAGTGTTTCTTTTGAATAAAATCTGTGATGATTGAAAACAGTTGTGGAAACAAATAGAGCCTTGCCAGGGAAAAAGAGATCTATACCTTTTGCAACTGATACAGATCAATGTTTCAAGCATTGCGTCCTTGTCCTTCCTTGTTGAAAAAAGCCAGTGAAGAAGAGGTGGTCCAGGTTCATCCTGGTGCTATCTCCCAGTATTTTACTGTGATGTTGAACCGGGGGGAGCCCTTTAGCTCGGGCTGCTTCACAGACAGAGGGCGGCTTCACGGCTCCTTTGACTCTTAGTTGCTAGTGGACGCATCTCTCTCTCTCTTCAAGAAATCCAGATGGAGGAGGATAAATGGATGTCTAAGCTGGGAAGCTGACTGACGTGCCCAGCAGTAGGATAGAAAATGTCAGGTCTGAGAATCAACTGCTGTTCCTCCCTACCCTCCCACTCTCTTCTCAGTAACATTGCTGCCTTTGGTCTCATGCTTCCCTGTCATCTGTTAGCTGAGAAGCAGCACTGTCTCTTACAGTTTAAAACAAAACAAAATAGTTCAGAAACGTAAGTAACTTAATTCTTTGAACAGAAAGCAGTCCTGTCTCCTGTGATGTACATCTTGCCAAATACTGGCAGAAAGAAAACTGACTAATAAAATTGATGCAGACATTTAGGAATATTACCTAATTCTCAGATAGGAAACAGTAACATTCCTTAAAAGCTTCAGGAATGAGAATGATGGGCACACTAGCAGTGTGAGTGCCAAATGGTCTCTGTTGTCAGGATGCTCAGCTGAGTGCCTGATTGGTGTTCAGGGAATCCCTGTGTTTAGGGTATCCCGGTGCTCAGTGCATCCCTGTGCGGCCGCCGATCTCGGGTCGCGGGCTCTGGGCACTGCGGGGCTCTGCGGACCGACAGCAGCTTGTCCCAAACCTGCAAACAACGGTGACAAAGTGACACCTTCCGGCCAAAGGGAAGATCTGCAAGACGCCCAAACACTCCTGTAGCTCGGATGGTGCGGGCGTGAAGAGAGACCAATTATTGTCTCCCCTGCAGTCTCTGTTTTCTTTTAAAATATTGACAGCTAATTGCTTTCCACGTATATCATTCCACCGCCTAATGCTGGCAATCATAATACTGCACTGCTGGTATTTGGCCAGTGATATTTTAGGATTCGGCTGAACTAAATTTATCAACGCCAACCTTTTTTTTTTTTTTAATCCCTTATGAATATCGGTTTAAAACCTAATGAATATTCTTTACCTAAGGAAACGGAGGATGTGACGCTCTCTAGAGATGCGTGGTGATGGTGTCATCATTACCTGGCCCCAGTGCTACGTGAACTTCCCAAGCAACGTGGGGTTGCACAGACTGTGACACAGGTGCCAAACACCAACACCCAATTTCTTTCAGAGTCTGAAAATGGATGGGTGCGTAAGGCTGCTGAGTGTCTGGAGCGTCCAGGAGCGTCCTGGAGTGTCCAGGATCAGCTAGTTAACAAAAACTTTATATTATTCTTTCTACCTACTGAATTTGCTAGAAGTGTTTAGAAAGTCTGCCCTTGATTGAAATGCTGCCTATCATCCTGGCCATTGATGAATAGAATTGGTGGTGAGAGCAGCAGGAATAGGGCAAGATGAGGTTTTGGCTGGTTTGCTTAGCTGTGTCAGTTCTGTACCTTTACACCGAGTGAGAGCTTATGAACTGCTGTAATGGAAAAATACCAGTCTTTGAAACATGATCTGGAACTTAATAAGTCAGCCAAATGGCTTTAACTGCTCTTGTAATAAGTCAAGGGGGGAAATGAAATAGACTAGTACCTCATTTTCTCCTAACTTGGGCAGATCAATGGTTAAAAAAATATTTCCCCAAAGCAAGCAATCAATCAATTTTAGTAGTGTATTGATAACCAAGTCAGAGGCCATGATCATGTTCTGATTCAATATGTAGATGCTTTGCCATTGCCCATGATTTTAACCAGGTATACCTTATAGATCTTACCCTTTGGGGATCTCCAGTTATTCACCAAACCACTGTATGGCAATCTTACTTCCACTTACAGGACTTTTTCCAGATGCTATGTTAATGTTGCCTGCTTGCAGAAATCTCTTCTGTTATATTCTTTTCAGCAGCAACCTCTCTCTGAGGTTATTCCATAAAACTACTGCACCATGTCTCATCCTAGGCTGCATTTTTGCCTTCTAATCCTCCTTCTGTGATCCCTTCCATTCTGTGATGATAGCGAGTAACTCTGTAACTAAGGGATCCTGGATGGTTTCAGTAAGAAATTGAATGACAGTATGTGCTATCATCTATTTCTTCATTGTCATTTGAGCTACAGCCCTGACAAAGACGCAGTGTTTTTACTTCAATTATCAGGTTTTCATAAACAGGATGCTGCATTTCTTTCATTTTTGCTTAATTGCCCAGTAGTTTAAATATCCTGACAAATTTACATTAAGCATCATATAATGTTTCCTGACTGGCTTCCCCCTGTTAAAATTACTTCCCAGCTACGTCACCTGGTCCCTGTGTTTTGGGGCACAGTTTATCATATACTCTTCTGTATCTTTCAGTATTTTGCTACAAAAATCTCCTTTTCAGAGGCTGGTAATCCCCTGTTACTCAGGCTCCTGGTGAGCAGGGGAAAGGAATTTTTGTAACCTTTATATTATTCCAGAAACAGTTCTTCCATTTCTCCGTAAGAACATCAAGGGTTTTTTTCTGGATAAATTAATAAATATAGGCTATATTGGTCAGTGAAATTATTGGATTGACAAATGAGTCAGCAGAGGTACACCACTCTGACACAGGTACAGTGATTCAACTCTGAATCAGTTTTTTGATGTCCAGGTCCTAATCACCAATGACAAAATACATTGCCTTTATGTGCCTTTACTCTGATCTAACTCTAATCATGTAGGGTATAAATATATACTACTTACAAGATATGCATTCAAAGCACTGTGCAATGTGAGGTAATTTGCTTTTACAAATAATTTTATTAAAGAAAATTATAATCTTGAATTCCTATTTGTGGTTTATTTTGCTTGATTTCCTCCCACATATGTAGATAATTATTTAGCACTTTTTTGTGGAGTTTTAGCCCTTTTTTATTAATAGAGAGTTAATTATGAATTTTTACACCATATGAGAGACTAAGGATCAATATCCCAGCTGGACCTTAAAGCAGAAGATTAGATTTCATCTTCTGCTAAGATTTGTGGAAGAGAGATGAAAAATCAAATAACAGCTTTGAAACTGACTATTGCTGCTTCATCTCGCATGAAAAGTCTTTACTTCCACAAACACCTCAAATCTTGATAATTACCAGTGGCAAATAACGATTATTTGAAAAGATGTAAAATCCCAAAATAAGTATATTTGCTTTACCTATTGCCAGCTGTTGAAGAATATATGCCTTAAAGAATGATATATTTTGCATTCAATGTTTTCAGTGGAAGGGGAGGAATTTTATTGCTTAAATAGTTGTTCTCATTACTTAGGCCTCTGCCTTTTTGACTCCTGCTAGAAATTTAGTCAATTAACGCAGTGGGCAAAAAGTTTGATAAGTTTATGACAATTGTATAGGAAAAAGAGAGATTTTCTGTTTTGCTTTGGGCTAGCAAAGAAAGAAGAAAAGAAAGCACATAAAGCAAACTTTAGGAAAAATAATCCATAAATATTTTAGAACTAGAGAGGTTGAAGACTTAAAAAAGCCCAAATAAAGCTAAAATAATCAAGAATTATTTCAAATAATAACACATTCTTAATCAAAACATTAGAAAACATATACTGTTCACACTATAAATTGAAATAATGACATTTGTATAATGTTTGTACTGGGTCTGGATGGGATGAGTCAATGTCCTTCAGTGCAGCCCATACAGTGCTTGCTTCAAAAGTGTGGCTGAGTGGCAAAACAATGTTGATAACACAGCAGTGTTTTGGGCACAGCTGAACAAAACTTGCACAATGTCAAGGGTTTCTCTTTTGTGCTCTGACTCCCCAGAGTAAATCCAGGGTGGGCAGGGCATTAGAAGGCCACCTAGTCAGGACAACTCTCTAACTGACCAAAGGAATTTCCACCCCACAGAGCGTCCTCCTCTCCAGCAAAGGCTCAGAGGAAGTAGGAGATATGACATAGGATACAATATTTGTCCTCTCAAGCAGCTGTTACACATGCTGAAGCCCTGGTTCCTGGGAAGAGTTTGGACATCTGCCCACCAATGGCAGGTAGCAAATGAATTCCTGTTTTTGCTTTGCTTGCATGCACAGCCTTTGCTTCCCTACTAAAGTGTCACTGTATTGATGCCAGAGTGGTTTTGCCTGCCTTCTGTTTCCTCTGTGTCTCACAGGAAGCAGAGAGAGTGAGCAGCTGTGTGGGGTTTTTGGGTGTTGGCCAGGGTCAAACCATCCCCACAGCCAGCTACCCAACAACAGGAGAAGCACAGACTTGTGGGGCATGAACCCCTAATACAGCTTTTCCAACACAAAAAATACAATCAAGGAAAAGAAAATCAATAGCGTTTAAATTGTCTCTTCTTAAATATTTTCTATTTCTCCTCATATGTAGAACCACAAAGTACACAGCAATATAGGTGAAGAATCACACTTACACTAGTAAAAACATTAGTGTGTTATTAAGGTATATCAATGTTTTCTAGATGGTATTTTTCATTGGGAAAAAAATACAAAATGGACAAACTATACCTTAGCTTTTCTTGATCTAAAGAGTCTTTTGGTCCTAAGTGGTGACAAACAATCCTGAAAAAAGGGAAATATGTATTATGCAGTTTTCCTAGAATTACTGCAGCATTTACCCTGAAGTAAGGGAACATGCAAAAATTCAGTGTGTTTTTGCTGCCCTTAGCATATCATCAGAAAGGGTATGAGGGTATGTCAGGCACACAGTGCTATACTTCAGGGATATCTGCCATGATTAGACCCATCCTTGAATTAGACTGTCCTTGAGACAAAGGCTCTAATCAGTACTTAATATTGGCAGACTTTTCATTTGTGAATTTACATAATTACTTTTTAAGCTTGTCTAAGCTTTGATATTCATAATATGCTGCACTAGTTCTCAGTTTAATGACATCTCATGGGAAAACTACAACCTAACAATCTGTTACATAAACTAGCTATTTTGTTTTATCAACCTCTGTTATCTGCCACCTAATCTTGCTTAAAATGTTTTTCTTCTACAACTCTGAGAACTCATTTTCAGATCAGCTCACAAAGCACCCTTTTGCTTTTATTATGTTGAACATCGTGGATCTTGGTGTTGACCTCTGCACATTATTCAAATTTTTCTGTTTCTTGTTAAATCCATTGTACAATAAGTCTGTTGTTTTTCCCCTTGTATTTTCAGACAGTGCTAGTACGGCATCTTGTAAAAAAAAAATGGAAGCTGAACACACCACTTCACTCTTTTCTTGAGTTTATGGTTTCCTTGGAACAAATCCTATTCCTTTGTCTGGTGACACTACTCCTATACTGACTTTTCATCAGCATACCATCTATACTCACGTCTGCTGATTTTAATTTTTACTGATGTATTAACAAATCTAAGCATGAAGACCAGTCTTTAATCTGAAAGATTTCTTACCAGATGCTTTCCAAACTTTAATTAATAATGAAGAGGGCAGGCTCTGATCTGAAGGAAAGGTTTTTCCAGATGTCTTACCTGGTTTATTTCTAGCATTCCTGTGATTCTTTGGTATGGAAGATGCTGTTCTGAAAGAACTGTTCTAAAGTGTGCTTGAATTCACCAACAGTGTTAGCTTTTGCTATTCATCTCCCTTGAAATCTATCAAAAACCTGCAATTTCTTTGGCACATGTCTTTGGCCATGCCTGTTCTCACTGGCTCTCCTTTTTGAAGGCCTGTCACTTCTGCCTCTCTGCTCACTCACCATGTTCTGAGAGTGACATAAATTTTCCTCACTTTTCCTGCAGGTTATGCTCTCCTGCTTGCCCTACATAGCTGCTGAATCAATGGCCAGCCACACGGCTCATTTATAGTGTGGTTTGTCCATGCTGTGATGGATTAGCACCACAGAGTATTTTAACTTACCTTTTTTTGGGAGAGGTCACTAGGAGGACACGATCAAAAGCACATCATCCAGCTTTTGTAAAGGGTATCTGTGACCTTGCAAAAACATACATAAAAACTCTCTAGATTCAAAGGAAAATTCCAATGATACACAGTTGTTTTGTTTGCTTTTCTGTCACTCAACATGCATATTATGACCACGATCTTAGAAAAGGCCATTATGTTGTGAAAAGATAGCTTCTCCCAATGCATTCTTTTAACTGTCACCTAATGCATATTGTTACTGTATGTGTAAGACAGGGCAGAAAAATAAATTGTCCTGTTATTAAAATTTGGCATCTGTTTTATCCAGTAATAAACTGTCATGTCTTCTGCATTAAAAATTTTCACAGGGGTGACTATTGCACAGCACTTGAGAGCAAGTTCTCCCTTCTCTATAAAGCCACAATTCTTCCCCTTATTCCACCATTTACCAGGACCTTTTACTTTGCATGCAGCAAGGTAAGAGTGCCCTAAGGTAGCCTGCAGGTAACTGGACACCACCTGTGTTCCTGTTGAACAAAGTGAGCATCTCATCCCTAGGATCTTTGATCTGATGTGCCCCACTATCATTACAAGCTGAAATAAGCAGCTGATGTCATTCTTTCCAAAATGTGAGTTAGGACAAAGCCTGCCCTTCTCTTGTTTGCACATTTTTCTTACTAGTAGTACCAGAAAGCCCGAAGCAATGTGAAACGCTTCCAAAGGCAGAGAACTCTGAAGGGTTACAGGAAACAAAACTGACATTAATTCATATGTCTGCACTGTCAAAATCTGAGGCATGGCTGAAGTGAAAATCATCTGAACAGCTTTTAAGCATTGTATCTTATTTCCTCAGTATATCTCAGAGCATACAGACATGTGCAGATCCTTGACTAGCTTGATGTAACTAACTGATCCCACAGCTCAACGTCCCCAGTTAACTGAATGACAGAAATGCTTTTACTTGCTTCTCCAAAAGCTGGGTATGGTCTTGCATTACATTTTCTAGGTGTCTAAACACACAGGGATGGAAAAAGCCCAGTAAGAACTTTTTCATACACTCACCATATGGTTTAAAAGGGTTAAAGATTTGGTGAAGAAGGAATAATTTTGCTCAAAGTGACCTTGCAGCTGGGAATGCTGAAATTGCCAGTGTGGGAAAACTCCCATTTCCAGTGCCTACTGTTGCTCCTCCTTTGAGAAGCAGAAGTCATACTGAGAGGTAAGACACCCCAGACATGTGCAAAGCCTTTTGTTATATAGGTGAAGGCAGTAGGGCACCCCCACTGTCCACTAGGCTGAGTGGAGCCTGATGGGGCCTGTGTCCCTGCATGTCTCTACTGCCTGGCCTTGTTAGCATGGTAATTAAATAAATCTGCTCTATGCTTTTTGTCAGTGATTTTTGTCCTTGAGTACTTGTGTTGATTCACACACTCAGCTTTCTGAATGGGTGGTTTTACCTTCTGGGATTTGGATTTCTTTCTTACCGTTTCTTTCCTTAATTTCTGAGTCATAAAACTTAGTGGTCACAGAGTGTGAACTCTCTGAGCAGAACCGCTGCACCTCAGCCTGCAAGTTCTGATGAAACAATTGCATGCAATTGTTATGCATCAAACTGAGATCAGCTCACCAACAGAAATATATCACTATTAAAAAAGAATCCTAATTCTCAAATTTCAAAGGGTAACTGCATAACCTAGTTTTGTCTGACAATCTTAAGAGGGAACTGTAAGTAATGTAGAGGTTAATGTATTTTAGAATGTCAGATACAATTACCAGCTCTTCATCCACAAAAAGAATGCAGAACAGTTGTTTTGCAAAATGGAAAGGCTATTGCTGTTTTACTTGCACTGGGGAGATGTTATCTTTCCAATCCATGGTATGTGCTTGAGCTGTCAATTTGTTCGGTGTTTTTAAACAATGCTGTTCTGCATGTTTTCCTTTATGTTTTTTAGAAGTATTCATGCATTTAGAAGACTCATGACCCTTAACAGCAAAGGATACAAACTCCTTTATTCCCCCTTTTCAGAAGAACTCAAAGTTTTGTCTCCCTCTGCTATTATTCTCCATTTTCTATGCTGCCTTTGAAATAGTAGATTTTTTAAAAAAGACAATGTAGAAGTATTTGGTACTAAAACCACACATATTCACTTTTACTCTATTGCAATTAACTTGTCCACCAAGTGGTCTTGGCTGCATACCCTACATCTGCTTAGGATGTGACCATTTATTGGATGTGATTAGCCTTAGTGTTTCCTATTTTTGTATAGACTCGTCCCTCTGTACAGCAAACTCCAAGTGGCAGAAATAGAAGTAAGGGTACTCAATCCTCTTCCTAAGGTCTGCCTGTCCTCTGCTAGGGGGAACAAGCTCACAAGTATTCAAAACAGCTGCCAAAAGAGGGACCAAATACACATTTGCTGCTGTGCAGTTTCCTTAATTTATCTCATTTGTGCTTTTCTGGCAAAGACAGCAATGAGCAAGGATGTGATACTTCGCACATACAGTGTATATACTAACAAAATGTCCTATTATGCCTTTATGATCATAGAAGGCAAACTAATAAAATGCCCTTAGGTTTTCCTTCAACTGGTAACTGGAAAGAAAAAAAAAACACAACAGTGTTTGCTTCAATTTCCAAAGCAAGTGCAGAGATTTATCTTCATGAGAAGACAAACACCATGTAAATGTGTTTGGGTATCTTGTGCTTTTTAACAAAATTAGGACTCATACATAGTGATATTTACCTTGTTTAATGCAGATTTTCTTTAGGCTGCTCTTTTCTGCTGAAGATAGCCTTTAGCAACACCTCCCATTAACAGTGAAATACTAGATGCAACTTCCTAACTTGTATGTACAAGTTGCAAAGGACGAATCTAGGCCAGATGCAGTGTGTGCATTTAAAAGAAGAATTATGTGGATTTTACTTCATTTTTGGGAATTTCCATCTAGAAAGTTACACATCTAAGTGAAGACAGTTGGGTAAGCATGCAAATGAGCATCTGGGTCTAAAGATCTGAGGGTACAGAGAAATTAGAAAAATCAAAAAGAGGGAGTTTGATTTTGCGTCTCTAAGACACCAGGCATAAGATCACAATCACTTTATGGTTAAATTTATTGAAATTATATCTAAGTAAACATATCAATTCACACTACTCATAACTACCATTCTAATTATCTGATATAAATCAAACAAACAGGGCATTTCTATTTGCTTAAGCAGTACAATGGAACAGTTGAGTGAGCACAGAGTATGAAATCAGAATGCAAAATAAGGCGAGCATGAAAAAAGCATTAGGCTTAGTAGTCTTTCAGTAGAAAAACGTATTTTGATGTAAAGTTTTAGAGGAAAACTTTTAACATGTTGCAAAAGAGAAAACCAAAATTAACTACGGTAAACAAATTTCTTCCTTCAAGGCACTGTTAACTTTTAATGTCAATCTAAAAATAATTCAGCAAGTCAATTAACAGAAAAATTAAAAGTAATAAAAAATCCCCCAAATCTCTTTGGTTAAGTATAACGCTGAACACAAAAACAAAGTAGATGAAGCTTCTATAAGGAAGTAATTTTGTATATGACAGAACATTATACAACTGCAAAAATGAACTCAATTGCCAACAGTAAATTTTGACAAATCAGACCTTCAGTTACAAGTTGTAAAGTTTGGAACTTGGGATATTTTTTCACTTAGAATTATGTATGCACATTCTAGCATAATGAAGTAGCAAGACTATAAAACTGTTAAACTAGCAGAGAAATATTTTCTAAGTAACTTCTAGTTCTCTTATGAGACACCTCATTTAACATTGTGCTTCATCTCTCCCAGTGTCCAGCAATGGCAGATTGTCTTCAGCTGCTGTACAGAACTTCCTACACAATCTGAGTGGTAGAACTGAAAACTGTTTTCTCCTACAGATTTGAATTCAGTCTTCCCCACATATGTCTAACTGCAAGTTATCTCAGCTTCAGCTGTCTTTCAGGACCCCTACAGGACACCAACATGAAGTTCCTTCCCATGTGGCTACAACACTCTCAACTGCTTGCCTCCTCACCTTCCTGTTTCAGGGGAGCTTCCATCATATGGCTGACTGTGGTCAGGCAACACCTGCTGGGTAGCTCAATAATTAGGGTACCACTTGTCTCAAAAACCTCCCCTACCCTTAAAGTACCAATCAGCTTATTTTCAACTTTCATTGCTCAGCAGTTACTGCTCCAAAGTTCTGAGGCACAATTTAAAGGCAGAATATAAACCTCACTTTCTCTGGCTGGAAAAATGAGTTAGGGGCACATGCATGCTGATTCTAGAAGCAACATCAGTGCCCACGC
Organism: Cisticola juncidis; assembly: GCA_013400215.1. NCBI lineage: Eukaryota > Metazoa > Chordata > Aves > Passeriformes > Cisticolidae > Cisticola > Cisticola juncidis. Next base: position 959,240 of record VXBR01008903.1, read on the forward strand.
ATCCTCCCTCTCTTCCCCAGGACTATGTTTGTCAAAGGGGCTACAGCAGCTGATCAATTTTCTTGAGCAACTGCAGTGTAATGCTTAGGTCTCCATACCAAAGCAATATGAATACAGTTCTATTTGAACCCCCTGTTTGGAAGCTCTTCTAATATTTGTCCATCTTCACTAGGAATTTGGTCCAAGAGCTGCTTGTGTCTACTTTGGACCTAAGGGCAGGAAAAATTTGCAGTGAAGCAGCTTGCAGCATCAGAAAACAGCCCTTCAGGATTCTTTTGCAGGTTTCAATCTTCTCCTCTAAGAAATGGGTACGGCTTTTTTTTTTTTTTTTGCTGGTCTAAAATCCAGTAAAATATCCCATCTTGCAAGAAAAGGTTTTCATCTTGGAGGACAAGATTTGCCAAACAGTTGGAATTGTTAACACTGGATCTATTCACATAAATCAGTTATTACAGAGTAATGTTTCGTTATTAAAACTAATTTTGTGGATCCTTACACTTGGCTCCAACTGCTGTTTAAAGGAAATTTCACAATGGTTTTGGATCTTATTTTGTATCTCCTGGCTTGAATGTAGTAGGAAAAAAAACCATCACAGACTGGAATTTTGGGGTTTTTGAAGTTAGAAAGTTTTTGTTCTACTCAATGCTAAGATCATAAAGCAACTGCAATGGGAATGTTTTGAACATACACAACACATATTTCTCAAAAGATAAATTTCAAGACTTCCAGAGCTCTTGGACCAAGAAAAGTAGAGTTTATGCGTTTGAAGTTGACCATTAATTATGCCAATTACTTAATATTTACCATTTAATATTATTTGTTATTCCCCTCCATAGAGCAGGCCAAAAGGATTTAAATCTAGCGGAACATGCATAGCATAAAACCATTTATAATAATGAAAAAGCTACTCACCAACCTAAAAATAAACACCAAATCCCTCAGACAAAGCAAGGAGAACATGCTAGATGTAGGCCAAGACAAAGCTATAGCTTCAGCAGCCAGTCTGACCAAGCTAATATAGTCCTGATAGATCTAAAATGTGTTGCTTCTAAAAATCCATGCTTAATACAGGTTTTACCTGCTAATGCCAAAAACCTACCTATTTGTATGACTTCCCTATGTTAGCCAAGACTTCATAGCCCAGCTGAAAGATCAGGTAAGAATGCTAAGTGAAGGCAAAAAGATTGTTACTGTTTCTGATTAAGCAGCAGGATTTTTTCCAGACAGTACCTAGCCTCACTTCCATTGCAAAATATATTAATGCTGCTTTATTCAGAATATAATTGTTAGATCTCTAAGTAAGACTACGTTTTTTACTACTGAACTACCTACAAGAAACAAAAACTACCTATAAACTCTGAAGTGTGCCAAACAATATACAGAAGTAAATGTTTGAAAACTGTCCATATTTAGTTGCTGCAATAAAAATATCAATTATATCAATGAGAAATTTATATTAAAAAACTGTAAATGCATTCTGGTTTTAACGGTGCATAGAAACTCCAAGGCAAAATACAATAAACACAGTATCTAAGCAAGGGGAATCTTTATCAGTGTTCACTGCTTAGAGTCAACCATCCAGTACTTTTGTAGTTCTTATTTTGTCTTATTTGGACCTTAACTTGTAGTTCTTCAAACTGGGAAACAAATTATGAAAAACAAAAAAGGACACATGAAACTGGATTTTGTCTCCCATTTCCAACAAAATAGCCAATGCTAGGATTTCTGGTATTTTTCAAACCCATAAGAACACTAAAATAGAAAACAAAGGGAACTAAATCTGTTTTATCTATTTGGTTTTTTATACATTCCTTTATGTTCAATGAAAAATTACCATTACAAAGAAGTTCTGTGTATTTTTTTTCTTCTTCTTTCACTTTCTTATAGAGTCTACAAATGCTGTGTTTTTCCTTACATTTTTATGGAGAAAAAAAGTTTTTCTGAAACTCTTAATTCTTCCTCTCAAAACTGAAGTTTTACTTATGTCAAACAAAAGCAACTGATGCAACCATTTTCTTATTAGCTGAGCATTTTTCAATTGCTGAATGTAACTAAATGGTATTATGGCAACTCACTCTTCTAAAGCAGTACTGTAAGTCATTAACAGCAGTGTTAAATTTTTTATGTAAGAGAACTAGTGGTATTCATGGTGCTTTATCCTATTATCCTGAGAATTTTAGCTGCTCAAGAACCCACTCTGTGCTTTGCAAGGAGTTTAAGAAACAGAAGTACCAACTAGACAGTAAGTATCATCAGAAACATTTACATATATTCCTAAAAATTCAGCATAGCACATAAATTATAATAACCAAACTGGTTTTGCAGGCCCAGAGTGCAGTATTTTTTCAAGCAAAATGAATTATTGCAGTCATAGTCTGAGAAGGTACTGTATCCCCAATACTTCTTTCATCTACTCTGAAATATCTGAGCTGAAAGATACCTAAATGTTTACCCTACTAAGGACTACAGTGTACCAGAACTGAGAATGAAGCTGAGTTATCATGAAGACATTTTACTATTCAGAGTAAATCATAACTCCCTTAATGTTTCATTTAAATCCTGATAAAGATTCCCCTTTCACCATTTCTTTGGTAAAAATGGCTACATCACATTTGCTTCATCAGCTGGTAAAATGCATTTTCTTTGGTGGAAATACTTTTTTGATCTTACATGTCCAGTTTTATAACACTCAGATAATATGCCCTCTCTATATTAACAATTTATTCAGTTAATAAAACACCAATTCAGTTTGGCCGATAAAAATCAAACAGAACAATCATAAACCAACAGTAAGCCTAATTACATTAAATAACACCTGCTAGTAGTAAAATGTTACAGATAAAGGTCTAAATACAATGTACCATATCATCTGTATAAAATGAGTAGTTTCAGAGCTATTTCGTAAGTATCTTATTACTCAGTTGTAGAAGACTTCAAAAGATAGCAAATGTTTAAAATGCATAGTTGCATACATCTTCTGTAGCTGTGATGATTCCCATTTGTGTTGGCTTAAATCTCCTGCAATAAAAAAGAATAAACATATTTTATCATAGTATGAATTGTTATTTTGCCACTCAGTATTTTCCCATATTTGTTTGAAAATGAACTTCATTCTAATCAATACTCAATTTTTTGTATGTTCCAATTTGCAAATCAAATCACAGGATCTTAGATTACTAGAAAAGACTTCTAAAACCATCAAGTCCAGCTGTTAACTCGGCACCACCACATTTAGTAGTAAGTCATAACCCTAAGTGCCATATCCACACCTTCTGATGTGGGCTGCCCCGGGTTGATGATTCCATCACTTCCCTGGGCAACCTGTTCCGATGCCTGACCACCCTGTCCGTGAAGAAAGCTTTCCTAATAGCCAATCTGCATCTCTCCTGATACAACTGAAGGCCACTTCCTCCTGTTCCATCACCTGTTATTTGGAAGAAGAGACTGATCCTAGCTTTGCTACTACGTATTTTCAGGGGGTTACAGACAGCAACTGGCATTTATCCCGTTAAGGCATTAAAACTTCAGACAATGCATATGAAGGCAAAGCAAGTGAATATCAGAATCCTGATTTATTAACTGAGTGCTATGTGTCAAAAGAACTTTTTAAGAATGGAACTTCAGATCCAGCGTGAGATAAATCCTTGTGTGCCAGTCTTGACTGGAATAAAGTTATTTTTTTTCTACAGCACATGGTATAGGGCTAGGTTTGGATTTGTGCTGGAAACAGCATTGATAGCAAAGGAATGTTTTGGGTATTGCCCATCAGTGCTTGCACAGTCGCAAGGCCTTGTCCTGTCCCTCACCAGCACGGAGGCTGGGAGAATACAAGAAATTGGGAGGTGACACAGCCAGAGCACTTGCTCCCAGTCAATCACAGGGATTCTCCATGCCACAGGGCATCATGGTCAGCATGTAAAGCCAGGGAAAGAAGGAGAAATGGGGAGGGGACACACATTCAGAGTCACAGCATTTGTTTTCCTAATTAACCCAAGCAGCTATTACACATGTTCAAGAATGATGAAGCCCTTCTTTCCTGGAGATAGCTGAACACCTGCCTGCCCATAAGAAATAGCAAATGAATCCTTCCTTTTGCTTTTGTATTCAGCTTTTGCTTTCTTCTGTTAATCTCTCTGTATCTCAGCCCCTGAGCTCACCCATTTCTACTGATCTGATTCTCTCCCCCATCTCGCCAGCAAGAGCAAAACTAAGTGGATGCATGGGGCTGAGCTGTCAGTTTGGGTTAAACCTAAGAGGAACAGAGACCATGTAATCTTGGAAAGTATTTACTCTGGATAATTTTCTGACTTGTTGTGCTCATTATGTGAACTCTACCTGACATGTTTCCTTCTGTTCTTTAAAACAAAGCATATGGCAATCTTGGCTTACTTGGCTAGATGGCTTGTGGTGAGGATGAACTAGCAGTGGCATGAATGCAAAGCCACTCACACTTCTCATCTACAGATGTGAGGTTGAGGTGCCAGATGCAGAAGAAAAACAAGTGTGTGTAGGATTGGTTCTCAAGTGACAGACCATCCTCTGACAGCCATTTCCAGATGGCATAAGCAGAAAGAGCCTATAATCAGACTGTAGAGGGTAGAGAATCAGGAAGTTCATTATATAGCTTTCGTGGGACTACACACACTCTGATTCCTTATTGTACAACTAGGCCTTTCACTTTCATCTATTAAGCCCAGTCTTCTTTCCCAGACTACTCTACATCTCTCCAGTACTGTCATATTCCCTACATGCTACTATGCACGATCATCCCTCCGTGAACTCACTTGAAAACCAAAATACAGCTGGAAAGAGGGATTTTGAACACAGCAGCACCTCTTATGCATCTCAGCAACTACTCTAGCATTCACTGGATTTTTTCATGATCAGGAGTCAAGCAGATTAAACTGGGTCCCACTTTAAAGACTGAATGGGTTAACAGAACTAGCAATGATAACACAATTGACAAAACGATTTGGACTTGATTTCTTGTTCAGTTGCATCTTACTTTACCTAAACAATGATTTAATTACTATGTTGCTCCCACATTAAAAAAAAAAAAAGATTGGGATGGCAAAGTGGACTTCTTTGTCCTAGTATTAGGCTGCTCAAGAGAAAAGTAAACTCTGGTATCTTTCATCTCCTTCTTACCTTTCAAGGAACCTCTTACTTACTTTTTCAAGGTTAACTTCTCTGCCTCGAACTACTTGCGTCTCCTAGTACTGTCGTCTTCTGATTTACTACAAGAAAAAAAGGGTAAATTCCAAAACTGAAGTAAGATAGCACAGTTCTTTTCGGTCTCCTTCTGGAGTAACTGCAACTCGAAGAAATGAATTCAAAGTTCTCTTGCCTGTGATTCACTAGGCTCTCACCTAAACATACTGCTGGATGTGGTATTTAATTGTAGTCTCATCAACTGAATACAGCTTTATTAGTCACCCCCTGACATAACAGACCAGTCATGTTCCTTTGGAGCCACTTTCTGGTACACAAATTAATCTTCTAAACAGCCAGTAGTTGAAATAACTCTCAGTTTTTGAATCAGGGAAGTAAATAGTTAAATAAATTTTCTGCACATTTTAAACACATTTAAATTTTAAACACATTTTTGTGTTTATCTAAGAATTACACAATAAAGATTAAGCAGCTGTGCAGAACCACATCCCACAAGGACAAAATTGTTTAGTGCACTACTCTGTGTTACCACCCTGGTATTTTCAGCACGTTTATGAGAAGTGGGCTGTGCAATAAAGGCAGTTTTTCAATTTTCAACCCAAGACATCCCCAAACATTCAGCAGTATAATAGCATACTATATTCCCAAGACATACTCCCACTTTATTCCGTAATTGAATTAGAGCTTTAAGTCTGTTCAAGTAAGTGGAAAAGCACCACAGTATATTTTCAGCACTGAAAAATGCAATGAGAAAGTGCATACAACACAGGAAAACAAAGAAGGTCACTGCACAAAAAAAATTCAAGGAGGGAAAGACAGTTACTCAGAATAAAAAGGGAGACAAACACAGCACGAGAGAAGGGATCAAGAGGACAAAAACTAGAGTAGACTGGACACATCTAAAGTGAGGACCTGTTATGCAACTTTCCTCTTGTTTTAAGATGTACACAGGCTAGATAAGGGGACCAGGCTTCAGAGGACAGGCAGAGAGACAACTATAGCATAATTCAGCAGGAAAGCCTAAAGCTTCCCTAAGGACAGGGAAGCCAGCATGGAGCAGAGACTGTGGAACAGCAGAACAACAACATAAGTGTCTAAACTTGCTCTGTTGATTACAGCAGCACAGCCCAGGAAGCTCAAGCTACCAGCACAGTGTGAAATCTCCTGAGAGGTTGGAGTTAGCCCCCAAACAGCCAACAATGCCAGCTCCCAACACTCCAGCAAATAAAGGCTTAGCTACAAGAGTTAGTGTTTTGACCACATGCAAAGGAGAGAAATGTATGTTAACATGAACAACTATAATTTGAAAAAAAAAAATCAGAGTTATTTGTTACACTTTCACCTGGAAGTTATTTCCATGCACTTATAGTCTTCTAGAATGATCTTATAATGAGGACACATGGTGCTTGTGCAAGAAAACCAAAACAACCCTCAAACCAACACAAAACAAACAAAAAACACCCCCAAAAAATTCTAATTTCAAAATCAAGTTCCAGGTAGAAAACAGTGTTTCACTTACTCTAGAATTAGGAAGTCTTAAGAAAAAAGAATAAACTGTTCTTTCACACTGACCATCATCCCCCTTACCAATGGGATCAACAACAAGGTATAATTTTGTACAACATAAAAACACATAAAAACAAATATTGAATTACAGTATAGGAATGTTTTTGCTTACAGTTGCTCAATTTGGTCAAACTCTTTTTCACCTCCTGCAGAACAAAAATAAGTAGTATATAGAAGTATCCGTTTAATAAACAATAGAAAATTTGTTTAGTACATTTAGTAATTGTTCAATCAGAACAAAATGTTAATTTTTTAATTTTGTTATCAAATTACCTTGCTTATCTATTCAAGGAAATGATCTCCAAATTAGTGAAAATGCTGATTTTGATAAAGTTTTATTATTCTGATTTTAATACCAATCATCTTATATATAGGCTCATACATTTCTGTATTATTTTAAAATATAGATAACGTGCATTTATGTCTGTATTAGACACGTGCATTTCTCCTTCTTATGTCTTTAAAGAAATTTCTCCCATCAAGGCTACCAAGAATTGCTTCCATTCCTAACCACTCTCCCAGAAATTATAGCCCCAGAATTCTCTTGTATAGCAAGGGAAAAAAACCCACCCAGAACTACCTCAAAAAATGTTTTGCTTAGTGAAAGCTCTTTTCATTGCAGTAATTTAGATGAAAGAATTTTATCAGAAATACAGATGTAAAAAATACCTGTCTTCATATATGATGCAATATGACTCATACTTTTCTACCTTTGACTGCAATTTCAAAAGAGAACTAGAAATTAAAGAAACCCAAACAAACCAACCAACCCCCCCCCAGAAACTTACTTTTTTCTTTCCTTTTTGAATACACCTCATAGAGGACAATAGTAGTTACAAGAATAGCAACTTCAGCCACAACTGCTATGAAGGGCTTGAGAGGTTCTGTGATGGACAGAACTCTGACTTCAAACCTCGATTTACTGGGCCCTAAATCAAAAGCAGCTTCACACCAATATACACCATGATTTTCCTTGGTGAGCTTGAGTATCTCCAGACGGCTTACACTGGCAGATTCATTCATAATTTGAAACTTGCCTGCAGGCAAAATCTTATCAATGGAAACCTGAAAAAAATATGTTTCAAGTCTTAATAATGTAATGAGAATGTATTTAAACAAACAGTATCATCAACATTGAGTTCTGTATAGATATGTACAACAAGTTAGGAACAAAAGTCATTTATGAAGCACGATTACCCCACCTTGAAGAGAAGGATTTGTTTTTAGCTGGACATCCTAGTTCCTTCTAGACCACTGGAGGGAAATACAAAGTTCCAGTGGGCAAATTGTCTGACATGTTTTAGTTCATTTAAAACCAGGTAAGAGGCACCTTTGGATCTATTGACTCTCCAATGACAAAAAGCATCCTTGGCTGCCAGATCTAATGCATGGGTTTCACTACAGCAGAAAACATGAACTTTCAAGGAAGTGGAGGAGGAAGCTCTCCTTCACTGGGAAACATACTGATACTCTTAAAAAAACATACTGATACTCTTAAAAGTCAGTGCTAATCTCCAGTTGTATAAAGGAGACCAATTTGTTTACCTCCTCTCAACTGATAGTGCTGCCCTCAGAAGAGGGCTAAAAAAAAAGTTTTAGGAAGCTGTGCTTTCTAGATAGGTCATAAGGCTAAGAAATAGAATCACTTGTATCTGGAGGAAGTAAAGGGTCATACAACATCTTACATGTAAAAGCATGTCCTGCTGTAAGATTATTTTTGTATCCAGTAGCAAGATTTGAGTAGTATAACCAATACGAATATAGTAAAAACAAATCTCTCAAGACTCACCTTATTTGGGAGATATTACAGATTTTTTTTACATTTCAATAAAGAGATTTCCATTGCAATTAATGGAAATGCAACTTGTAGAGCTTGCAGTAAAGTACAAAATTTCTATATTTATTTCCTGTCACACTGTGGTGCTTGGCCAACAGAAGGAGACCTTACCAGCTCAGTTCCATTGGTCATGTACCAGGTCCAATTCTTGGGATTATACCCAATTTTACAAACCATTACAGCTTTATCTCCTTCGTAAGTGATTAACGGTTTTTCTTTTCTGTCAATCTTTGGTACTAAGAAAAAAGAGAAAAGAACTCATCAGCTGAGAGATACAGGTCTTTATTACACAAAAACATTCATGTTACAAAGAACATATTTAGGTATTTAGTTTATGCTCCATTCACTTTTTCTCTTAAAACCCTCATGCCTCTATCATTCATGACATGGTGTAAATGAGGAGTCATTTCAGGCTGCTATTCCAGATATAAAATCTGTGCAGAAGACCAGAGGAATCCTGTTTTCAGTTGCTGTGTCATCTTGAAAGTTGCCGATTAATACCAAAAGTCAAGTGTAAAAAAATCAAACTGCAATTCTTACCCTTGCCCATTTCCTCTTTCCCTTCCTTGGTAGCTGCAAGCTACACGTTTCAATTCTAGTACAGTAGAAACCAATGTAATTTTCCTGCAATATCACTCAATCTGCAGAAACTGCTAGAAGTCTATTTCAGCCACAGTGTGACTACATAATGATTTCTGACAAGTTATACATAAAGAGAGTGTTTCTGTAACTAATAAAAAACTGCAAATCGATAGAGATTTATAGTTACAAACATTTTCCAAGCTGAAGCAATAACTTTTGGGTGCATGCCAATAAAAAAGACTTTTGGTCCAATCTTGCTGAGGACCGAATACAGTCAACAAGAAACAAGACATCAGTTTAACTTTAGAGCTATTTATTATAGCCATTGTAACTTCTTGTGCCCCACAAGCTTCCAAAAGCATGTGCCCAGAAAGGCTATTGAATGTATAGAGACTATCCCACAGGTACTCTCAGAGTTTAGCAAATGCATTATGCTGAAGTATGTATTTCCCCTTCCATTTCCTCTTTATTAGGATGTTTACCATCATGTTTTCCTCAGATCCACTAATTTTGAATTTTACTTTGTTTGACTGTTCTTTTTAAGTACAGATCCAGTAGATACTTTAGGTTTTATTGATCACACATGTCTAAACAGGCCAAGTATTTGCTTTCAGCAGATATGATGAACAATTTGGTACAAGCTAAGATTTTTCTTGTCTCCTCTCCTTCTTGACTGGTGAACACAAATTATTTTTTCCCCAAAAAAGTCTGCTTCTCCTGTATTCAAATGTAAGTTCCCTATACAAAAATACATATGAAACCAGTTTGTTAATAAGAACGCTGTTTTTAGTCTCAGAATTTGCTGCATCATAAATCAAGACTCTTCACTAGTGGAGTTCTCTAATTCCAATGTATATGTTTTAATCTTTAAACACTATCCTTTTAAAGAGTACTGGCAGAGTCAGCTGTCATTAAAATGGATGACTTAACTAATCACTGCTGTAATTTCCCTTGCAATTTAGAGAGGAGGACACACAAGCAGGTTGGGATAAAAAACTCTGTATACCCAGCACAACAAGCTTACATGACAGTCAGATTTAGCCACACTGAGTGGCAAAGCTCAGCTACTGGCATGCCAGGAATATATGTGACCACATTAGCCATGATTAAGGATATGAATATCTTTAATCACAAATTCTTGGATCTGGCTCTGTAACAGTTAATCCTTGAATACATGCAAGGCTTGTCTCAGGTATTTTTGCACTTGTGGATCACACCAAATTTGGTGACACAATGCTTCTGCTGCACAGACAAAGCCAACTATTGAAGAAATAATAGACAGGTGTCAGCACCAGCATGTACACCAGCCAGATATTCACACTGTTTTAAAAAACAGAGCTATTTCATGGTGCACATACCTCAACTGCTGCTTAAGCATCTCTGAAAAAAGGGCAAAGAAGTTAATCTATTCTATCCTTTTAGATGTTAGCAGCATTCACAACACTTTATAATACCCATGAATGTCCTTCGTGTTTATTAACTTTAATTTCCTGTAAATATCTCATTGTTTTCTGCAAACCTAGTATAAACATAACTCCTCAAGATCTGAGGGGTTATGCCAGGCCAGGAATCAGGGGGGAAGGAGAAGAAAGATAACACATCCAATAATCCCAAACTGCCTTGTGGAAAAGCTATTGCAGTTAAGTTACAGCAGGGATGACTTAAGCCACTGAGTCTATACCAACACATCACTCATCTTTCAGTTTGAAAATTGTTCTCCCTGCATTATTGACTGGAAGATTCAAGGACTTCTCTTTCCCATTTCCTCCACTATTGCATTAATCTTAAAAAGCATCAAACCAGTACTTTTTATGGCATCAGAAGTGGCAGCATTCAACCATCGTGCAGCAATTCTCTGATCTTCTTACAATAAATCAACCAGTCCTATGCAATGTTCTGGAAAAGATGACTTTCCTATTGAGTCATTCCTGCCCTAACTGTAATAGTTATCATGTAGCTACAGAAAAAAAAAATAAGGTCTCCTTGGACTTTTTTCCATCTACGCCGACTTGGTTAGCCATTAAACTAAACCTTACCCACATGCTGACAAGAAAAGTACATAATTATTTTTTAGAGATTAAAAAGCCTGAATAAACTATAACTTTGTCTTTATTCAGCAGTACAAGCTAGTTTCTCCTGGCTGAAGGTTTGAAAGCATGTTTCTGTATTTGATATTTGAACCCACTGAAGTTTCCTCAAGTCCTAATGCTGGCTTTCCCACTGACAAAGGCAGCTTGCAGCTGAAGAAATTAGGGAGCCCCACTGCTTAGTTTAGCTGAGGTTAGGGTAATGATTTGAATAGTTAGGTTTCTCAGAGCCTGTGTTTAGGGAAAATCTCTCCTGTATCAGCCTTCGCAGAGGAAATGCTTGCTTTGCACTTTGCAAAAGTACAAACCAAGAAGGGAGTATCTCCCATTAGAATTGTTCATCAGCTCAGCAGCTTGTATTATCATTTCCATGCACCTTCAATGCAACTGAATTTCACCTACTACTTCCAGGGTAACATTATTGGAGAAGAGAACACAAAAAAGAAGAAAGGGCACTCATACTGCCCAATGAAGCACACTAATTTTTCACCTAAGTACTGTTCTGTTACTATTATAGAATAAAAGAAGCACTAAAGCAATAATGCAATGTTTCAGAAATACAAACAAAAAATTAAAAATCCTGCTTCCATTTTACCAATCATTACTTCACTTTTAATACCAAGCCTCAGATACAACTTGCAAATTACTGGCTCTGCTTTTTGAAGAGATTTATCTGAGACAACATCCTTTATTCTCATACCCCAGAAAGGGAAGTGTATTCACATCTACTGTAGAAACGGAGAGGGAAGGGGAAATCGTTTGGTCAAAAAGAGTAAAAAACAGACTTGCACATTCTTTTGGTTATTGGGATTTTTTTTAAGGTTTTTAGTTTTTGGTTCAAAATTCTTCAATCTATGGTACAGAATTTACTTAGACAGTTATTCTCACTTATCCTGACTGTATAAGCCATTACTTATCAAATCATATTGCAATGTGCATACTATCCAGAAAGAATACTAATAGAGCTTTGCAGTGGTCAGCTGAAACAAAAATTTAAAATAAATACAAATTAATTAAATTACCTTGCAAATAAAATATACCACTGACTTCTTTATCACCTTTCAGAATACAAGTGTAATTTCCCAGCTGACTGCTGTCTGAGATGGTCAATCTTAAAAAAAAAAAAATCACAAAATTGGGGAGCTTTTTAATACTTTCTTTTTGTACCACCACAAGTGACCGCTAATTAGCATTCTAAAGAAAACAGTAAGGATTAGTAATGGAACAGAGAACACACAATAAATGCAACACTGGCATTCAGGTTTAGCGCAAGGCAGAAACAGTGTAATGTTTTCAAGAAAATGGAAGAGCACAAGCACACTTTGGATCATAAACACCATTTTCACCCTTCATGCTGACAGTAGGCTTATGCAGCATTATCCACAGATTATGAATTAAACACGTGAACTATGAAGCATCTCCTATGTAGGGCTTTAAGAAGAACAAACTATTTAAGTCATCTCTTCAACACAAAAAGTAGTTTCAAACAGTTTCCATCTAATGAAATCTGGCATCTTCTCCACTGGCAAACTATACATTTTACTGTCACTTTGAAAAATATTTACATATCTGTGTATATGGAGTATCAGGAAAGTGACAGTTATATTCTCATCATATTTTCTAACAATAGAAATTTTATATAAACATTACTGCTCTTAAAGCTATACAGAAATCAACTGGAGACCAATGAGTTAAAATGGGTAACTGGCCTAATTCTAAAGAACAACAATAAATTGTATCTACATTTTTTGAGTTTCTGTGGAGGTTTGAAAGACTTAGGAAAACCTTCAAAATATCTTTACTGTAAAATCTCACTTCTACCTTTTTTTAACCATGAAGGAATGAATATGACCACTGATGCCTTCCAGACTCTTGCAAAGCAGCAAGGAGGTGAAAAAGAGCATGTGGAAAATGAGGGAGTGGAAAGAGAAATCACTAAAATATTTTAATCACAGACTGATTATTATTTCATTTACTGCACAGAATTATTGGACTTCAAGGAACTGTTTCCTTATTCTATGTCCTTTTTAAAAAAATCTTTGTTTTTATGCACTAGAGGAAAAACAGGAGCTCCTCCTCCAGGCCTGAGGTACCTGCAACCTTTCTCCTTTCCAGCAGCTTCAGTATGTTGATTAATCTTTGTATTTGTCTGTGTTCCAATACACATATTACCAGTAGTGGGTACTGTATATAACATGGTAACTCATCAGAATCAGAGTAAAGAATGCTACTTACTCGATGCTCCAGCTGTTCTCAGTTTTAGTGGTGTGACTGATTGTTTGACTTCCCTTTTTCCAAGTCACCTGAGGATTTTTCAAATTGGAATTCTCATCCAATTTGCATGTAAGTTCAACTTTAGTTGGACTGGGCAAAGAGATATTTTTTTCCACTGGAGCACCAGGCTCACCTATAAGAAGTTTCACAATATTTAATGAAAAAAATACATTTTCTCATTCTGGGTGAAAAATCTTCGGAGACTGTGTTCACATATACAGGATTACAGGTGGACACAGGTGCTGTTTATACTCTCTAGGGGAAAAAAAGACCCTGAAAACTCAGAGCTTCAGCATAAATTTCTTAAGTCACAACTGAGTTAAAATACTTATCCCTTTCGAAAAATCACACACTCCCATTTTGTACATAAGCTTCCTAGAAGGCTCTAATATAGAAGCATAGATATTCATTTATCATGCACACTGAGAGCAAGACAGACTTAAGCTTTTTCATTTATTTAATCCAAACACAAAATATTAAGTATTTAATATATATTAAAAAATGACATTATTAATGTCAAAAAGAGTTAAGACACAAGCATCTATAACAATCTGGATTTCAGCCAGTTGCAGATTTTTATGATACTGTGAGATCACAGATATATCCTACTGCCAGAGAAGTTATAGATTGCAACCTTAACATTGTTGGATCAGGCCTTTCATGCTACAGTTACTCAAGCTGGTATCAAATCCTCTTCAAACACATTTAGGGATGCCTTTGCCCTCCTGATAAGTCAGTAGAATTACAGGGGGAAAATATTCCAATACAGTAGAAAAACTTGTCAGTTTTTTTGCTTTTCACGAGCATAGTTTCATGAGCATAAAATAAACATACCCAAAACATAGATAACAACAGCAAGTATCTTCTCTGATCCATAGAAATAGTCTTTTATAAGAAAACACTTTAGATGTTGTACCCATTAGCACTGACATTTTATTTCATAACTGGCCTTTTCTTTCCTGCTTTCTAGATACAAGTGTGGGTAGTCATCTGAATACTCAAAAAAAATTTATTCATGCCTCACTTCAATCCTAGATGTATCCTGCAGTATTTGGTGGTCAAAAAAGAGTAGGTGTATGACACAGCTCACATTCTTTCCAAGAGAAAATGAAGTTTAAGGTACAGCTCACTGACTTACTAATGCAAGCCATAGCTATGCAGCAGCAAAGTCTCACTGGAGTCATAGCACCAGAGCCAGAGTAAGTGAACTTTAGTGGGTCTAGCAGAGACACTTACAAGCTGAAGAACAGCATATCCAGAACTGCAAAATACTGCTAAAATACTTCAGATCTGTTGAACTGGAGATAAACTTACATGTGCAACAGCTTAGTCTTACACTGCAGAGAAACATCAGCTCCTGAAATTCATTTATTAGAGCAATTAGTCTGAATAAATGAGCCACACATAACTCAGCTTGTTGGGGTTGTTTGTAATTAAAGTAATTTTACAACTGGAATTGGTTTCACAGCAGTGAAAGTTTTACAGTCAGACTAATTACACCAGCTGAAAATACTACCCCTTATGAAATTATTTTAAAATTAAATCCATCCTTTGAATGAATGAAACATAAAACTGATAATGTTGAAATTAACCAATAGCAAGACTGATGTCTGCGGCATCCTTGTACTAAGAGTGCAGATACCAGAACAGGAAAAGGACAGTATTTAAAGTTTCCTGCTAGAAGAAAATGAAGCATAAATGCTGCAAATTACACCCTTAAAATATCATGCCAATATTTTGCAAACCTGGAGATACTTCAGTTAGATCAGCTTCTCTAGCTATCCAAGAAATTAATTCTAGAATATTATTTGGCAGCTAGGAACTTCATATGTACTTTAGAAACAGGTTTATTTTTGGTGTTCTCCATGCTTTAACTCCTGCAATGTTGTTAAGCTAACATCTGCTGCTCAGCAAGTACCCTAGCTTATGGGGTCTCTCCAAGTCAAGTCACCAGTGCAAAAAAACTGTAATTTGAACTGATTTGGAGAAATAGAGTTATGAATTAGTTTTAGTTTTAATGAATGTAGGAATATAATTCTTCACTGCAAAATAGTTCTTATTAGAACAGAGAAGTTAATAACAGCAAAAATGTACTTACATTTTACTGGGGTCATGACATGCTCACTGAGAACACCTTCATTTTATCAAAAACTTGCCATTCTAGATGCTTCTACAACTCATATGAAAGTTTGTGTGTTCTCATATTCAATATGAAATAACTAGAAGACAAAAAATAACATACCGGATAGGAGTATCTCATATTCTGTGACGCTTGTGTTCGCCTTGCTTGCTGGCTTGAGCTTTGCTGTAGCAGGATCTAGACCTAACAAGGTTTGGGTGGAAACAAAGTTAAGTTATCCTATACAAGTAGTCACACAGTAGTGTCAATATGGTTTGGCAATTATTAATGACAACAATCTGAAAAGGAGAAAACAGATCTTGCCAAATGCTGACTACAGTGGAGATCTTTTATAGACCTGTGTTTGTAGGCACAACCTTCAAGAAGCAGTGCTGTAGGGTTGTTGTTATAGCAATTGCACTGTTAGATAATGGTTTCTAGCTTTATTGCAATTATGAATGCCAAGACCTAAAAATGTTATAGCTACTTTACAGCCTGACTCAAAAAGACACCTACAGCTTACATACAGGACTACATCAATGCTTAAATAGTCTTGAAAAAGTAGTAAGCTTTAGAAAAATTTAAAAAACCCAACCAACCAACCCACCCCACCCAACAAAAAACCCTGGAACAACTGAATGCTGCCATTCCCAAAGCTACTGCAATCTAACAGTACAGCCAGGAAGTCAGAGGCAGACAATCATTAAAGGCTGCTTCAATGAACGTAGAGGCAAGAACACCTTGTGGTCTATTATAAAATGGCCAGAGACCCTCACTGCTCCTCAAAACCTCTGATATACATCAGGCAATGCCCTTCTAGAATGAAAGTATACCAATATCAACCATCATATGCCTGACCTAAAAATCTCCTCCTTTTTTGAGGAAAACCAACATTTACAAGGTGTATGGTCACCAAAAAGCATTTTTGCTAGGGCTATGGATCACATACCCTTCAAAGAGTCTCAGATCTTTCATAAAGCTCTTACAAAGCTTGATGCAGCAACTATAAGCACAGTCTGTTTCCATCGCTTGTTCTCATACACGTCAAGAACAAAGAAAGAAAGTAAATTTTTAAGCTGCAGCTCTAACAGATGTAATCCAGCTACAATAATCTTCTCTTAATTAAGGTGATAAAAAGAAAGAAATGGATTTCACCACCACCCTGAAAGATACACTAAATTTTTTACGCCACAAATGCTTTTATATGCTTGGAAAGTAACTTCATTGTCAAATATTTCATAGTGCATTCCCAAAATATATGAACAGTAGTTAAAGACTGACTCTGCTTAGTCACACAACATTAAAAATCATTCTGGTTTTTGTAGAAGGAAAGGGGCTTGACTACATCTCCTGTTCATGGACTGTAAAGATTCCCAATCACAACTGAGAAGGTAGAGGACTTGGGCTACAGGTTTAGCTTTCCCACTGAGAGATTCATTGGGTGCATCACTGAGCAGTGGAAATAGCACCTCTGAAAGCCTACATCTCATCAGAACTACTCCTTCTCTTCCCTTGCATAAAATACTGAACTCTCAGGTAAAGCTCTTAAATGCATGCCTCTGTGCTACAGCTGGGAGGATCTGGCTGTGCTGAAAGAGGGCTCTGCTAGTGGTTTGCAGCTGAAGGCACAAGCAGAGGTGCATCTGCATTTTCAACTTGCTGGCCAGTTTCAGAAAATGTACTGTCAAGCTCACAGCACGAGGAATTCTGTGCCACAGGCAATCAACCTTCCGCCTGGGTTGCTCCATCTGCATTTTCACACTTTCCTTCAAGCTTCAATCAGTTTAAGTAAAAATAAACCTGTATGCTAAGGTGGTTGGAAAGGAAGAACAGAACTTCAGGCTATTTCTTTTGGTTGTTGACAGCAAATTGTTGTCAATCTCAACTGATAGGAGAAAAATGTCTTTTTAAGCAGAGAAATCAAACCTGTCTTTAGCAGCAGACAATACACCTGTTGGGTCTAGACAGCAATACAAGTCTTGATCTCTGCCCCATGGAGAAATAAACTAGTCCATGTATTTACCCAGGAAATAGTATGAAGGGTGAAAACTTCTGGCAGATCTTAGCCTGCCTGTGTGTGCAAACACTGGGACAGCATGCCAGGGTTGTCATGGATCACTCAAACTTATGTCAGTCCAGTACCTGCATCACCTACTTTATTACTGAAATCCCTCACAACAACATGTTCAGAAGGTACCAATGCTAGTTCATATGGTAGATCTAGCCACAAAAAACTAGACAGCCTTTAAAGTATTTTGCAACAAACAGGATTTTCATATTGACTTTCTTCCTCAATTCACATATCAAATGAAAATATTCAGGTGAGGTCCTATTATATGAAACACTTTCTATGTTTAATCTATGGATGTAGAGAGTTATTGAATCTATTAGCTATTGCACTCCTACTTCTCACATTGTGCTAAAAAGCTCTGAAAATGAACACAGATAAATACCATTATCTCAAAAAAAAAACCCCAACTTTAGGTGAAATAACTTGCCAGAACTCAATTGAGTTCACACACAAATATAACTCAGCTCATGTCTGACTTGCACTAATCAACTGATGAGGATGCAGCTGAGGATGAATTTTGGGACAGCACTGAAATTCTGATTCCCTGATCTTTAAGGAGAAAGAAGTAGAAACAACAATCATTAGTTTATTGTTCTGCATGGAATTTTTTCTCAGCTCTCCACTAAAAATAAAATTGAAGTCTAAGGGACAGACAGTTTTGATGCAGCCATAATTAAGAAAGATTAAGCTAGCAGGCACAGTGATGCAAGGGCATTTTTAAACCTTTCACATTTTTGTATTAATAATTGTCATGGCTAAAGGCTAGAACACAAACTCCCTACAGTGGTACTAATTTGGGCACTGCCTGACCTACAGGGTCATTGCTTGCTTTTAAGGCATTTATGCCTAAGGGCAATAATTTATGAAACTGGCAATCGTATAGTTTTTTCCAGTTCTGGAGATACTTAGGACACTCAAGCCCTTGCAGTGACTTTAAGTGACCTAGGTGCTATATCTACTTCTGTTTCTTCCAAAAAATCATAATCTTATTTCAAGAGACTTAAGTGTGAAAATGTAAACTCTATAAGATAAATGATTATCAATAAGAAAGAGGACTACAGTTTTAAGTGTACTGAAATAAAACAATTACCAGATGATTCATGTCCAGATTGCATCTTAGTCACGGAATTCACCTCAGTCTGATTGGAATCCTGTGTTGTCATAGCTGGATCTAAAAAAACCCAAACAAAACACTAGAAAAAGTTTAAGGAAACTTTGAGTTAGAAAAAGCTAGTTCATGAAAATAATTCCAGCAGAACATCCTCACCTCAGCCTTTCTCCCCCATTTTTCACCCAAGTTCTGAGCATACACATTAAAAAATGCGCAAGAACTGTTTTTCATTAGTTGTTTTGCTCACTTTAGGCAAGAAAAGACTAAAGAATGGAGGTAATATTTATTTGATCTCTAATTTCTGTATTGAGTTCTTCTCTTGCAGTTAGCTTATAGACAAGTAAAACCATTCCTCAGAATGTTCCAGCAACATTTTCAGCTGTATTCACATCCTTTTTGTTCATGGGCTTCAAACACCACTTATGTCACTGAGACTGGTCAATTACTTTTAACACACGTTAGCAGGTTTTCCAATAGATAAGGACTTCATTACAACCTTACAGATTTAGTCTGATGAACAAGCCATTAACATAGCTCCTGATGAACAAGCCATTAACATTTGCTCCACTACCACCTCAGGAAGCAAAAAACATCTGTATCAAACATTAACTTCAACACCTAACAATTATTTTCAATTTTCCTCAGTACCACTGCAAGTCTGATCCTCCTCCCATAATACAAGTTTTTACAAGAAACAGTTAAGACTACAGTTTGTTTTATGGTCTTGACTGGAAAAAGAACAGCAATGGTAGAGGCAAAGGACTTGGCTAGTAGTTGTGTCACATTAAGAATTCAAGATATCTAGATGTTTTAGAAGAATGGAAATGTCTCCTCATTCCTTTATTTCCACATTTGGATGACAGAACTAGTGTTTATTTTGTACTATCTTCACTGACAAAGGTATTTCAGGTGATTTTCTAGTGCCATAGCACTCAGAGAAGGTGATTCAGCCACATGACGAAAAGAGCACATGTATTTTGCATTTGTAATTAAAGTATTTGGAGGGGGGTGGAATTGGGATCATGCACTCTTCTGGACATCCAAGACAGAAACAAACATGCACAGACCACAAAATCACAGAATATTCTGAATAGTAAAGGAGCCACAAGGATCCAGTCCAACTCTTAATGTGAACAGTGAAAAAATACATCATATTTTAAATGCATTCAGACTTGAGAACCATGTACCTTCAGCAGAAAGTGAAGTCAGCACTCTGCCATTTCCTCCAAATGAGCATTACTAACACTTCTACCCCAGTTCAGCACCAATAGGCATAGACAACCTATAGATTCTCCACTGGCACCTCCAGCATGCAGCTACTCCACCACAGCCACGTTATGCTTACACCACCTGCTGTCTCAATCTGCCCATTATACTTCAAGTTTGGATTAAGAGTAAAACACGGTAGACAGAAGATATGATTAAAAGAATTAAGCATTAGTGGTTCTTAACAGCAGTCCATTTTTTATCAGTCAACTGGTCCCATAGCCAGCTGTTCCCTCCCAGCCCTTCAGCTAAGAAAAGAACTTGAACTTGATCTAAGGATAAAGGCTTATAAACCAGACAATATGAAGACTGAGTCTTATTCTTTGCCTGATAGAGGTACTGAGGAGGGAAAGCTATTAATTTTCTGATATTCACAGCACAACTAAAGAAAGGTCCATGAATTTTTATATCTGCAGCATCTTGAGGTGTGCTAAGTATGTCATGGATCACCTGCACATTAATTAAAATCCCCTAAGATGATAAATTTAGAAGATGACAGTGCCAAGCTGTACAGCAGCTCTGTTATCTCTCTGCAATGAAGGCACATAACCTGCAATGTGGTTTGCATACTAACAGGGTTCTCATCTTGACTTTCTTCCTTGATTCATGTATCAAGTGAAAGAAGTCAAGTAGTGTTATTTTTGTCACCCCTGCTTCTAGATCTTTCACCTTATCTGTCAAACTACACAGAACAGAGATAACACTGCACCACTCTCTTCCTCTCACATTCAGCAAGTATTTGCTGAATAGCACTGGAAATCAAGATGGGCCAGCACTGCATCCTAAGTGTCATCCAGCCAGGCAACAATGTAAGCAAGTCACGTGGAGTAATTTCTCAAACTGTTGAGTCGTAGCTGCATCCTTCAGCCTATAACTGTTTTGCATTAGATTTAATCAATAGTGTGGTAGCTTGTACTCATTTCCCTGATTCCCATGCAGGAAGGAATAGGCAAGAGTATGATACGATGAATTTAGTTTTTTACATCATCTCTGTTTCACATGGCAGTCAGTATTCTGAGGGAAAAAAAGTATGAATGTATCATTCTTACTATTATCAGAGTAATTTCAGGCTTAAAAATTTACTTGCTCTCTTTCAGCCAGAAAAGCAGCTGAGCAAGAAAAGGCTGAAATACAACTGGATTTAATGTAACATCTTTATTTTACTGTTTAATCTGTTTTACTGTTTAGTATTAATCCCATACTTTTTAAATTCACATGCATTCAGTAGCATCTAAAACCAGCCACCAGAACCCTCCTAATGCCCCAGAGACATAAGAGAATCAACATTAAGGCCTTCCAAATACCCCAATAAAAGCCATTCTCTCAGGTCAAATCAGGAAAGCCCACCTTGGAAGCAACATCTGTAAGGAATGAGGTATATTCTACACTCACAGCTCCTTGAATTCTTCAGGACTAGGAAGTTAGAGATCAGATGTGGTGGGATTGCTTTTCCTAAATCAATCTGGCAGCACTTACTACAACCAAATTAAATAACCACAAAGGTAACCACACAAAGCAGCAAACTCTAAAAAAAGTGCTCTGACACTTAGCTAGAAATTACTCTTAACTCAATGCAAACTAGAAGCAATAGCTTAGATTTCTCCCAAACAATTAACTAAACTGTAGCATGACTAAAATAAGAGTAACAAAATAAATACCTTCTTCAAGATATTATCTCAGAATAAAAATCTAATAGGGCTTTTGGGGCATCTGCCTGACCAGCTGCAGACTATGTAATCCAGTCCTTGTGTAGTAAGTGCTCCCTCTGCTTACTTTTACTGCAAGCATTTCCTTTAGTTGAAGAACTCCCACATCTCCAAAATAAACAGTTTCTGGACTTCACTGGAAAAACAGTTTTAAGTTCTTCTCCCTTCAGGTGACATGAACCTCCCTTTATTCCAGCGGTGTAGATAGTCCTTGTGCTTGACTAGCTTTATACACATTTAGTTTATAACCAATGAAAGAGTAAACTACCATTTTTCTTTTAAATCATCACAGAAGTTACAATATGATGCCTCCCTATCTAGCTCACAGAGCTATAAAAACATTTAATGGAAGTCTGGAAAACAGCAGCTTCACTCTATACAGATGAAAAGCACTAAAGCTAGTGACTTATTTCTGATGTCTGCTCTAAACCACACACCATACCCACCAGTTGAGGAACATGGTAGATTTATGGGATTTTTGGAAACACAAAGGTTGTGCTGTTTGATTCACTTGTTTTGTTACGTTTTTTTCTTGTGAGAGGCTATCATTGCACCAATGGCTTTACATAAATTTAAAATGGCTTCAGCCACCATCAGGTATGATTTCTGGCATTAATGGCTATAAAAAATAAATATCTTATGGCAATTAGCCACATCCTGATTGACTCACACATTCCTACAAATATCAGACTATTTGCACTCAAATTCTCAATTAAGTAAACTGTTAGAAGGGACTTCAATTTCTGTGTATAGATAAATCCACACGTATTTTAAAGAAGACTTAACTACAATGTAAATTTTTGTCTGTGTACACACTTAAATACACATTTCAAACAAAACTTTAGAAGCACAAATTATGTTTCCTTTCACATTATGTGAAACTACTAGAAATTTTACAGAAGGTACCATCACCTAGCGAGCAGACTGGACCTCTCAATACTAGGAAGTGAAACAAGGAGAAAACATAACTGCCTGTATTCCCACACTGAAAATGCAGCTAAGCCACAATAAATTCGAGTCACAGAACTGATGTTCACATACAGGTATGTGTATGCACACATATACAAGACAGAAGTCTTGGCCTTTGCAAGACCTACTCCAAGAATCTCACCCTGCACTGCAAACACCAAAAATGTGGTAATTCCTACTACAACCATTCTCAACTACTCTGCAGTGCCAAAAAAAAAAAAAAAAGAAATCCACTAGTTATAGAAAGATCGTGTTTTCTGAGAAGCAGCTGGCCTGCTCCTGAACTGCTGAAAGCCTCTAGAGGAGGAACGGGGCCCAGAAGGCTCAAGTCCCTCTCTCTTCATGGATTTTAAATGCTATATTCAAAAACGCAATACAAATCCCGAGGAGCATCCTCATGACCCATTAGGCACACTGATATCTCAGTAATGTAATCTATCGATCTGTGTAGAGTTTTTGGTTGTTTTGCGGTTTTTTTCAGCATTTAAGCGTTTTACTCAGTAAGGACAGGACAGAAACAAGACACACCACCACACCTTCCCAATCCTGCACCTGTGAGCTCATAAACCCTTCGGTAAGTGAGGGAGAGGGTGCCGAGGCTACGGGACGGCTGATGGCCGATGCGGCTCTGCCCCTCTGCCGCCCCCACCACGCCGTGGTGGACAGCGAGAGCGGATCCCCCCTGTCCCACGAGAACCCCGAACGCTGAAAGACAGAGGCACCCGACAGGGTCGGAGCCACCGAGAGAAAGAAACGCCTCAGGCACTCCCACAGGCAAGGCCGAAGGGCAGCTGCCCTACGAGGGCAGCGCTATGTCCCCCGAGAGCCGGGGGGATGCTGCGGGGCACGGAAGACCTTTGCTCCCAGTCAATGTTCCGGTCCACCTAGCTCCGGCCCGCCCGGCACGGAGGGGGCCCGGCCCGGGGAGAGTTTACATTTACCTGCAGGTCTCTCGCCCGAGACCCTGGCGCAGAGCAGCAGCAGCAGTAGCAGCAGGCTCCCCAGGCACAGCCCGGAGAAGGTGGCAGGCATGGTGCCCCCGCCGCGCTCCCCGGATCCCCGCGGGCTGCACCACCTGGAGAAGCCTCAAGCGGGCCGGAGCGGCTCTGCGAGAGAGCTCGCTATTCTAGCAACGACGGGGACCAAACTCAAAGTTGCCCCCAATTCACAGGAAGGAAGAGGCAGGAGGCCAGAACAACCGCCGAGGAGGCGTGGGGGCAGCAGCAGTTCCCTCGGAGGGAGGATGTGCTCCGGAGGGCCCGCGCTTTAAGTGGCGGCGGGAGGGCGGGGGCGCGCACCGCTGCCTAATTGGGCCGAGGCCCCGGCGCCTGAGCCGCCCGCAGGCTCCCGGGACACCCGCAGGTGACGGGGCAGGTACGGGCACAGGGTCGGGACGTATTTTTGGCCCAGAGGGGCAGTGGCTGCAGGAACACCTGGACAGGAGCAACCCTCGGCGGTGAACGGCTCCGTCCGGCAGGGCTTGCCCGGAGAAGGCTGTCTCGGGCAGAGCCTCTGTCCCTGCCCCCTCGGCTGGCGATCTTCTGCGGGGCCCAGCTTCGAGGGTCACTGGCTCTAGGACAGCTGGGTTATGCTGTATAGGCGCTGCGAGTCTTTCGCATCCCTTTTTCTAAATCTCTCAGCTTAAGCAGCAGTGTCCAGATAGCAAAGTTTCTAGCAAAAGCTCCTCAGGTGTTTGATTATGGCTAAGTAAAATTGTTTACACTTTTTTTTTTTCTGTATACATGTGTGCTTATCTAGTAAGCCCACTCACCTGTGTATATATATGTATGTGCATTATATGCATTTCTATTTGTTGCTTGGTGAATAACTGAATTCTGATAGTACAAAATTGACTCTAGCAAGGTGGCATTCTCTGAAAGAATAACTTTGTGATGGGGTATTTCCTGCTTCTTCCTTCTTGCCAGCTTCAGCTAACATAGAGGTTTGGTTGTGTAAGAGGTTTGTATCAATGATGCAAAAAGGTCACTGCAAAAAAGCCTTTAGATTATCTTAGTTTACCATGCTGACAGAGCTGTAGGAGTTTATGCAGAGTAAATGCCCTCCCTGTGTGTTGATTTTCTAGCACTAGACATGTTCATGCTTCCATCCATATTTTCCAATACTAGTACAGTGACCTTCAAAATAAAACTTCCATTCATAAAAACTCCCAGTAAATACAGCTGGCAAAAAAGTGGGAACAGGACTATTTTGTTAGGCCCTTTGCTGTGTGTTCAGGAGTACTCACAATGCAATGACCTGCAAGGAGAGATTTGTTAATCTGCCAACCTGCTAAAACTGCAGAGAATGATGGGGTTCAGAGAGAGAATCCAATTCAGATAAAGCTGTGTTTAGGAATGGTAGATGATCTTCAGCCTTTAATAGGAAAAAAAATTGGCTGGCACTTGAAAGGTGTTTTATCTGAACCGGTTAGGACTGACAAGACTTATCTCATGGTAGTGGCAAAGGGTGAGGGAAAGGAGAGGAGAGAGACGGGGAGGAGGAGAGGCAGAGGAGAGAGGAGTTCAGCCACCTAAAGATATGAAAGGACTGATTTATAGTTCCAGTTAGCTTTCCCTGAAATGGGTGAAAAGAAAACTTTATACTAACTTTATTTAGCTGTTGGTTATACAGCACTTTTTGGTAAGACAGATTTTATCCACTTGGAATCAACAAGGATTGGTTGGTAGAAACGTATGACTGAACACTGGCAGCTGGCACAAACGGATCTGCTAGGGCAGTCCCAACTAGGACCTAGCTGTACCTTTGTTAGCTCTTGCTCAGTGGAACTGTAAAGGTTCTGATGGAGACAATTTGAGTGACTTAGTGTTAGGCCCGTGTAGGACTGGCTTTGATCTTTTCCACCAAGTTAACTTTGGTGAGCAGTCAGAAAATGTGATAAGCATCTTTGCAGGATTCCATCTCAGCTCCATCTCAGCTCTTGTCATCTGCTAATGGTACATCTCACACTTTCTTAATGCTGTATTGAAAGAAAGCGATTATTGAACTGCTGCTGAGGAAGCTGTTTTTCCTATGCTCATGGTATGAGATACAGAAGCCACAAATGGAACAGTATGAGAATACAACAATAAAGACAAAGGCAAGAGGAAGGATGGCAGAAAGAAGGCAAGGAAGAAGCAGGATTTAGAGGAACTAGTCAAGCAAACCAAACAGCTCTTTAAGGATTTCCATGCTCCAGAGTTCACCTTAGCATTATAATATGCTGTTAGATTATTTCCTAAGAACTACAGCTGTATTTGGTAAGATCATTGAAGGAGTGAGAGGCTTCAGAAATTATAAGGTTAATGATAACAATGACAAAGTAGAAAAGTTGGAATACTTAAACAAAAATCAACTATTAGCTTGCATTTGGAAACGCGTTGGAATCACATTGTTTGGTGAGTAATTAGAAATTTCAGGAAAAGTATTTAAATTTTACATACCAAGTCTTATCTATACTACTTGCTATTCTCCAGAATATTTTCCTCTTCTCTCACTTCCATAGAAAAACTTGACTTATTCTCACATGGCAGTTGCTTGGCAAATGTGACAGTTGTTTTGGAACAAGAATTCATATGTTGCACCATAATCTGTGTTATAAAACCTCTTATATTTAATACAACCTCTGACACAGGGAAATTGCTGGTTTATTCAGGTGATTCAGGAAGATCTTTGCTGAAATTTTTTCATGGCAAAAGTAAAGTAAATGAAACTCCGAATACTGATATATGTTGGTTATTGGCTGAATAAAAATGTGGTCTGTAACTTGTACTTCTACAGCTCCTTTTCAGTAACAACCAAATCCTGTGTTCTCAAAGCCCAGTCTTTGGCATTCATTTATATCTGTTAAAAACTAAAACAGTAATAACCAAGGGACACGTGATCCAGGAGTTTTCTTGGCTGGAGGTTTGCTTTTTATAAAATAGACTCAGCTGGTGAAAAGGTAAATGTGTATGTGAGCAGAACTGTGAAAATGAGGGAAATGCGCAGAATGAACTGAAAACCGTTTAAGGTGCAAGTTTACTTCAGGAATGGTGCTTAGCAGATTTCAGTATCTGAAGCTGAATCATCAAGACCTTACCAGGCTTTAGATAGATTTCGCTTTTTTTTTAATGGCCATGAAATTTTTAATTGTAAAAGCATGAAAATAAACAGTAGTAAATAGGAGACACGATTTTGAATTACTTTAGAAATAAATCTTCCAAACTGTCCAGGAAATAATTTTTCACAGCCAGGAGATAATGTGTTACTAAACTGTGGATCATTATCAAAAGGATGTGCTGAAATAGATGTTATGCAACACATGCATTGGGAAATTATTTCTCCATTCTGTGGTAACAGTCAGGTTATAATAGAATTTTTAGAAAACAATGCAAAATGTGCGTGCTTCTGAGAGCCAAAGTAATATACTGCATGCTAGTACAAGACTAAAATCCCATGATTTTATTGTCACCTTCAAACGTTTATCTTCTGCTTTCTCTCTTTTAAGGATTTAACTAAACAGAAGTCTTGTCTGGTTTTAAAATTACAGGCCAGGTTATGCAATCTGCATATTCTGCAGTTGCCTTCTCTGCATTATCTGCATCCTGCTGAGTGGCTGTAAATCCAAATATCTACTTCTACCTCCTTGAAGACAATTTGCAAGATTAAGCATATAATCTCCATTGAGAACTATCATTTATCAAATGTTTAATGTTGTATTCTAAGATCAGAGCTGTATATGAAACAAAAATTTGGGCTACAGTGCTTTAGAATCATATTTTTGTAAAATCTTAGGTTGTTGCCAGTACTAATTATTGAGATTGTTGATCCTGATTATCAGTACTCTCCATACTCAGTTGTTACTGTGCAAGGTTGCAGATTATGCAGTAAAGGCTTTATTATTTACTGGAAAACACTCTATCATAAGGAACTTGCATCCAAAAATTCAAGCAAGATTTTTGGCAAATAATTTTTCCTGCCCACCAGCCCCCTGCTTTCTGATGTCTGAACAAAAATTAATTTTTAAAATGGAAAATATAATGAAAAAACCAGTACTTTGTTAAAAACAATTTAAATCGCAGCCTTATGCACAGATAAGAAATGTCTACAATCTGTTAGTTTAATGTAGAATTAAAGTTCACTGTAATACAAATGGATACCACCTCATCACAGGGTTTGCTTTGCAAGCTGTGCTTCAAGATTTGCAGAAGATATTTTAAATGACTCAAACAGGACAGACTTCAAGGGAGGAAGGAAGGCAGTATCCTTCTTTGCAGTAATATACCTGTAAAAAGTAAGGCAGACTCTGATCTGAATACAATTTGAGAACAATTATTCTAAATCTGAATGCAAATTAAGAACAATTACTCTAATTGTAATTATGATGAAGGCACACAAGTGAGCCCCACCTGCTGCTTTAATATCAGCAGGAAGATCACCCTTGATAAGTCTTTCTTTTTCACAAATTCTCAATCTTCCAACCTTTCAGACTTATAAAACAGTCTCTCTTTTGTGACAACAATAAAAAATCATGAAAATTTTATATATAATATAAATTATAAATGAAGTTATCCTCCATTCTGCTGCAGTACTTGCTTGATTATTACCAATAAGCAGGAGCACTGAATTGTCTGAAGAACCAGGCCTTACTTATGTAATTCAATTTTGGCTACTTGGGGTTCTGTTCTGGGGTAATCAACATGTGAATGCTTTCTGTTTCTTGTGGGTATGGTGACAGAGTGTAGACTTTTTCTCATCCAAATTATGTGGTTTATGTTTTTCCTGGGTTGGGGGGTTTTGTAGTTTGTTTGGGGGATTTTTTTTTTTTTTGTGGGGTGGTAGTTGACAGAAACTTAGTTTCATAGTTTTTTTAAAAATTTGGAAATATGTTTGTAATTCTGAAGATAAAACCTGAAGACAAGATAGCATAAAATAATTAACAAGTTAAGAGGCATAAGCCTTCCCTGGCAGAGGGAAGTAATCAAGTTAAATGCCACTCCATTTATTTATGAGCGAACTTCAATAAACTTTAAAAAGTCTGACAGCATCCTTTTGTTTGGAACATTTTTTTCCTTTAGTCTTTATGTATTACTTTGGAAGGGGAAAAGAGGGCTTCAGTGAAAAAAAAGTGGACAAAGCTATGTAACTAAAAGTGTTATTTGTAATTTCAAAATCCTGAGACTTTAAACAGCTTTTTTTATTAGTCTTGTACCATTTGATTCTTCTGTCTCTTATACGGAAGCTAAAAGTTTTGTTTTTTTCCCTAATGACAGGACTCCTACTCCCAATGAGGGAGCAGAAATAAGAAAGATGAAAAAGGTTGCAAAAACCATAACCCAATCTTCAGCACTTTTACTGACTACAGAGCCATCATAACCAAAACTAAGGAACTGAAGTGGAAGGAACTATGCCATTATTTGATCACATTAAAACTTTGCAAAAGGCAAGCAAGATATGCCCCTACCCTCATCAGCAGGGAGGCACAGACCTCAGTCTGTGTGCATTGAACATACCTAACAGTAGAGAGTCTGAATGAATGTCCATATTCACTCTCCTAAATTTTAAGAATACATATGCCTGTTGGTAGAACAACACCATCTAAGACAGCACAAACAAATGCACCCTGGAATTTTCATGTTACAGGAATGTATCCATGCTTATTGTACCATACTCCTCCTGTTACAGAGAAAATTCAGTTTCAAGGTGAAATTAGAATGATAATTCAGCTAGTTTTTAATTCATCCAAATTCAACATCTATGTAACAGATTTAAATAGTTTAAATAATCACCAAAATTATGCACTTAGAAATGAATAGCTTAGTACTTTAATTAAAAAGAAGTATGTTGGTTCAGAGAGAGGTGGTTTTGGGTAATTGTCTTCATGTGTTAAGGAAAGCACTATTTTAACATAGAACAGTCTGCAGACATTTCCACTTCTTTGCGTATGGAAGGGCTGTTTTCCAGTCTGTAAATAATTTGTTTGGAGAAGTGGAAAAATATCATGCAGCAAAGTTCAGACAAAGGAAGGAAAGCCATCTGAGCCTTAATATTAAGGAAATTACTTGCTTCTACCAGTGATTCTACCAGTGATTACCAGGACTCCGGTTTAGCATGCCAAGAATCTGTGGAATACTTATTTTTCCCTTGTTTGCTTTTTCAGGCTGAATATGCATCATAATGCTACTGTTTTTCTGATTCCTAAAGTGACATGTGCTCTGTACTTCTACATGGAAATAATTTTCATCCAGAGGTGTAAACCACTTCATTAGAAGTATCCAGTGGGATCAATGAGAGGAGCTCCTGTGCTATGAGTCATCTCATGTATCATCAGTCATCTTTTTAGTCCTGTAAGAACATAAATTTTGACACTGGTAACAATAGAGATAAAATAACTTTTTCAAGTGAGATTATGTCACACCAGAGGAGTTCAAAGATGAACTTCTGAGTGTCACTTTCTAACAGCAGATTTGCTCTGCAACACGTTTCTACAAAAGATTCATCAGGGTTATATTACAACTTGGGTAATATTTCCAGAGGCAAAACACATTTAGAAGTGAAAGTATCACAAAATATATTGGTATATATATAGAATATATATATTCTGTATATATATAGAATATGACTTTCAAAGTGAAAAAGAATAATCACTAGTAGTTTTTAATTTTAGGTGTGATTCAGCAATTGTTAATATATTTCCAAATACTTCTGGTCTTGGTAAGATGTGGGAGGATTATACAGAGATAACTTATTTTAATTGAATTTTCTTTCAATATAAAAAATAATTAAAAAAATATTAACAAAGACAAGAATGTGTGCAGCATATCAGTAGTGAAAAGCTGCAGAGCTAATATAAAATTTTTCCAACAGTAGCTCTTACCAACTTATCCTGGCTGATCTATGAATTTTATTTCCAGTTTTGTAAACCTCAGAAATGCC
Organism: Cisticola juncidis; assembly: GCA_013400215.1. NCBI lineage: Eukaryota > Metazoa > Chordata > Aves > Passeriformes > Cisticolidae > Cisticola > Cisticola juncidis. The sequence continues at coordinate 989,914 of VXBR01008903.1, forward strand.
ATGGGAAAAAAAGGCATATTTTCCTTTTTTTCATTGCTCCAGCTTCCTCTGTAGTGTGTTTTGCCTTCTTTTGGTAGTGAGAGTTACTGGAACCAATATTTAAGTGTATTGTAGCATTTCAATTTCTAGTGTAAGAATTAATTTACTGTTATTATTGAAATTTGATTGATTTAGCCACAAATTAGAGTTAGTACCACTGAGACAGTCTTTTATAAGAAAAAAATAATTGTATTTGGTTTTTAAATAGCTCATATAAGGAGAAAATTAAATTGTATCTGACAGTGGAAGGGCTTTAGAAAACATACTGCTAAGGGTTGCTAAGCTATTTACTAAAATTATTGAAAATTATTGTAAATTTATATTTAATTGTATTTATATTTATATTTAATATAAACAATAAATTAATCTATAAATAGATATTAATATTTATAATTTAATTTATGTTTAATTGTATTGAAAATCGTGTTTCAGATAAAAATGTTAAACATTCTACTTCAATGATATTGAGTCATTCTGACTATTACGTTTACTTATATTCTTCAGTATGACTCACAGAGTTTGAAACAAGTCTGTCAGAGGGAAGTGTGATCTTTCCATGAGGACCCTATTCCCATGCTTGACAACATTTATCATGTTTGTCCTTAAATCAGCCTCGTGGGCAGTGTTAAGTCCAGTGAAATGCAAAGTGGCTCACCCGAGATAACCCAGAAGAAGGGTTATGTTTAACTATTCTTTCCTAGATTTTTCTGCCCCATGCCAGGTTCTTTTTTGATTCCAAGGACAAAGCTGAGTAGATGGAAAAGCCTACTTAGGGTGCACTGAAAAAGTCAGAGGCATTCCCTGCTGACCTTTATTACTCCTCTTTCTTTTAGGAGAGAGCAAACCATGCCTTTCGTACAGACAGCATGTTTGGGCTTTGCTTGGGAAAAATGAGAGTTGCAGTCTGTAGCACACAGCACAGATTGCAGGTGACCATCTGAGGCAGCAGACAGCTCTGTGAACACAGTCATTTTGATGAAAACAAATGTTTGAGCACTTTTGGCATTGTTGGATAGTAGATTTCAAGTGCGAGTGACCCAAAAACTGCCGTTCCAAGTTTTTTTATCCTCTAGGCCCTCTGCAAAGGATTTGATTGTTTGTAAATCTCTAGGAGCTTCATAGTTACAGATCTTCTTGATTTGTAGCTGGTGTATCAACTATGAAAACTGCTTTCCTGTTAAGGCAAAGCTTTTTACAGAGATGTCTTTTCTAGGTTTTCAAAAAATACTGTCCAGCTTTACTGTAAAAGTGATGTGCTCATTTCTACATTTGAACTGTCTTGGGATTTTCAAACCAGAAATAAAATTTCAGTTATAGTTTTGTATTGATACACACTTCTTTTAAACATGCTTTAAAGTTTCATAAAATTATTTTAAGCTTCTCATAAAGTTGTAAAGACAAAGCTTTTCAATTCTATATTACATTGAGTCTTTTCTTCTCTCAGTTATACACTCCTGAGGATGGTGGAGCTTCACTAGTATGATGCATCAAGCCAGGGGCAGTGCAGGCGTTAATTACATTTTTTAAAGTAATAATTAAATAGTTTTTCTCTACACAGAGACCATGAACTCCATGCAGTAAATTAATTGGATTTAGGAGTAGAAATTTAAGAGAATAAATTTAGATTGCAGAAGGCACTGCCAGAAATCTGTGACTAGAGTGGTTGGAAAATAAATTATACTCTTTTCACACACCTTTTTTAGTCACTGTTTCATTTAATCTTGATAAGGGATGTTGGACTAGATGTCCTTTTAAAATTCTCTTCCAACCCAGTCCATTTTGTGATGATTCTATATAGGCATGGACAAGCTGCCTGCATCATCTAGTACATAACAGTTTTATCAGTGCAGTATAATTTATCACTATTTCTACAGCTCCTCTGCAGCCTCATCCTTGAGCAGTGAAAAAGAAAACAGTTCTCAGGCAGTTCTCATGACAGTGTACTAAATTTTCCAGCTGTTGTGTACTGCAGAAGGTGCTCTGCCCACTGCAACTTTGTGAATCATGTATTTCCTTCCAAGTAGGGAAAAAAAATACCCATCCATTGCCCATGAAAACCTTTGCACTATTTAACAGACCCTCAAAGCATGTTGTGTGATGTCTGATGTAGAAGCAGGTGTTACTACTGGAGAAACAGAGAACCTTGCAAGAAAATCTCTGTATAGAATTGTAACAAGGAATATAATGTGGTCCATAAGACAGTTTTATCCCATGTGCTGAATGAGTGATGAATGTGCTGGCTTGGACTGCAAAAAAGTTAAATTTTTCACAATAGATGGTATGGGACTGTGTTTCCAATTTGCTGAAAACAGTACGGGTAATACACAGATGTTTTACATATTGCTGAGCAGGGCTTATACACTATCAAGGTGTTTCTGCACCTCACCCCATCCCACCAGCCATCCTAGGGATGGCTGAACATCTATCTGCCAATGGAAAGCGGTGAATGAAGTGTTATTTTCTTGTTCTTGTCCTTTGTTGTGATGTGCATGTCTTTTGCTTTCCCTTTTAAACTACTTTTACCTTGAGCCATGAGTTTTCTCACTTGTATTCCTCTAATCCACTCCCCCATTCCTGTCGGGGGAGGAATGAGCAAGGATCTCTGGAGTAGACCATGATGTGACCTTTCAGCTACCTTATTTCCCTTTCTTTTTTTTTTCTTTTTATCATTCTCTTTCCAAGTACTTTTTTTTACAACATGCTAATTGATATCAGAATAAAGGAGGAAGTTTTTATTTACATTTTCCTAAAACGCATACTGTGTAATGCTGTGAACACTCAAAAAATTGACACTTGGAGATTTTCAGAAGAGAAACTTTGCAAAAGAGACAGGATATTGTAATGGCAACCTGAAATCAACTGAAGCCAGAAGCAACACACTTTCCAATTCTTTGTCTGCCAGGTATGCAGCTTATCTGATCTACAGTATGACTGTCCACATTTAGTCCTAAACAGAAATCCACTGTAGTTCAAAAAAATTAAAATTCTGGGCATTGAAAAAAGGAAGCAAAGTAGAAAAGGGAGATCTCTCACAAAGGGGCTGAATTTCTCTGGGAACTGAGCAAGCATTTCTCCAGAAGATTCCTACTGAGAACATCAGGACTATCAAGTAGCACTTTTATGTCTCTTATTCAGATAAGGCTTTTGTTCAGTGTTTGCTACATTTTTCCTCTTACAACAGAAATTAGAGAAGGTTTCTAAACTGTACATTTTTTTATTTCTCTCTTGGTGTTACCTATCTGCAATAGCTTTTGCTATTTTTAATGTGTGTGCATGTGGATATTATCTGAATGAATAAGTACAGTCATCAGTTGAAGTTCTTATTGGAAAAAAAATAGATAGGGAATGTGAATATCATCCCTAATACTAAGTTTATACTTTGGTTTGGTTTTTTTTTTTTTTTAATCAGTCTTCTTCCTTTATAGACCTAGAGCGAAAATGCTGTCTGTAGAATACATTTAGAAAGTGAACTACAGGCATAAAAAAATCTCTTTTTGGAAACATGCACTGTTTTTCACAGTTTGAGGTAGCAGTTTTACTGCTGATTAGAGAGCAGGCAGGAATGTGCTTGGGGTCATACTGAACAGTAGTGTGTCATTTGCTCTCCTATTAGCAATGGTTAAGTCTTTCCCAGAGTCCATGTACTTCTGGCATGGATGAACTTTGACTTGTGTGCAGGTTTGGGTCTGTAACTGGAAAACAGTGCAGACATATCTAAACTAGTCACATTTATATATGTCTGCAGGTTTGGGTCTGTAAGTGGAAAACAGTGCAGACATATCTAAACTAGTCACATTTATATATGTCTGCAGGTTTGGGTCTGTAAGTGGAAAACAGTGCAGACATATCTAAACTAGTCACATTTAGATATGTCTGCACTGTTTTCCAGATACAGACACAACAAATATGCAAATCAGGCTAAAATTGAAACAAAGATCAATTTAAGCTCGCAACGAATATGCAAATCAGGCTTAAATTGAAACAAAAATCCTTTATCCAATGCAAGATTAACTTTCTGAATGATAATGAAAAATCATTAGTTTTCTTTCACAGATACCTTTATCTGCCCTGGGGTACAACTCTGCAGGAAAGAAAACCTTTTTTCAGGTTCTCCCTCGTTATCTCTAGATAACTTCACTGCTGATAGGATATACTGACATACATGCAAGCATGCAGGATTCAGTGACAAGAGAGTAGATGAGTGGTGACAGGTATTTTATTTTGGGAAGGAAGGTAATCTCAACTCACCTGGAAGATAAATTGACTTTTATCACAGTCTTTGTCTTCCACTAAACTTATTTTTAAACAGTCTCTGTTTTTAAATTCAGTAAGCTCTGTTAACTGCAGTGAATCAGGGGTGGGTTAAATTTGTGTATAACAGAAATCACTGATACATACTAAGAAAAAGCTTTCTCTTTCAAAAGCCAAGAATAACATATATCTTAAAAATGTACCGAGTGTGCCCTTCTCTGAGTTCCCACCAAATCTTGTTACAAATGTTTTTTATTAGAAAATAATAAATTAGAAAATAAAGTCAGAATTGTTTTGACCATTTTCCCACTTTGTGTTTCACTTTATGTAGGGCACAGTTACACTTTCTGGCTAAACAAATGCATTTCTGCACCTTAGTTCTGTCTAATGAGCTAGCAGAATATCCTATTCATAGCATAACAGACTCTTTCAGGTTGGAAAAGACCTCTGAGATCGTGTCCAATCCTTGACTGATCGCCACATTGTCAACTAGGCTATGGCACTAAGTGACACTTCCAGTCATTTGTTGAACATTTCCAGGTATGATCACTCCACCACCTCCCTGAGCAGTCCAATCCAATGTTTAACAACCCTCTCCACAAAGAAATTTCTTTTAATGTCTCAATTCCTTTTGATGTCCAAAACTGTCACACCATCATTTTTCCTCTATTTTAGACACAAATCCGTATTGGAAAGGAGTCAGCCCACTTGGGATAATTTGATCTATTGCTGATACTCCTAAATTGTGTCTCTCCTGAATTCCAACTCCGAAAAACAGCACATCCTGATTTTTGCCTGATTCTGCAAATATCCCTACAGCCAGGCTATGTTTGGACACCACATACCAGCAGTTAGGATCCAAGGCACTTGTAGCTGGTTGGTCCACGGTTAGGAGGCACTCAGAACACACTTTTAAACTGCAGTTCCCTTGTCTGTGTTTGTCTTTGAAACAGAAGAGAAATTCCTTGGACTACAATGTATGGTACTGTTTCAACAGATGAGACTCTGGTGGCATTACAATAAATAATGTGCTTTTTGTGTGTAGTTTTCAACCAGGTTTAGAATCCTAGTTTTGTTATTGCGTTGGACACCCACATATTTACTCACTGCATCCTTTGATTCTAAAAGCTATCTTCCTCCAAAAACAGATTTTAAAGGCATCCTACTTCAAAAACAGAACAGCAGCCCATGCTAGCTTTATTTTTTTCTGAGCTATTTCTTTTAGGTGGGACATGATTAAAAGTAAGTATTCCAGTTGTTTTTAAAAGTGCTAAAATTATCCCTATAAACTGCAATGTGCCTGCACTCTGTATAATGCAATATAGTTTTGGCAAAAAAGCTCAGAATGCAACAATTTATAGTGCACTGTATGAAGTAGTGAATACTTTCATGACAGTAGAAGCATTCACTCATTAATTAGACAAGTTCATTTTGACTGTTGACCAGTAAGATGAAAAGAGAGGTCCTGATTCTTTGATGACACCTAAAAATCTGTGATATTGCAAAAGTAAAGAAGTGTTCTTGATCCTTGCTGGAAGATACTATATGTTTGTGGTTTTTTTGAAGATCAGGTTTTTTTGAGTGGAAGATTTACCACTGGTTGAGGTAAATTTAGTAAAATGCCATAGTCATAACACAACAGTGTTCCTAGTAACCGAACTTCACTGACAATATAGAATCATAGAATGGGTTTGGTTGGAAGGGGCGTTACAGATCACCTAGTTCCAAACCTGCCCTGGGTGGGGACACCTTGCTCTCAACCAAAGCCTGATCCAGCCTGGCCTTGAACACTTCCAGACATAGGGAGTCCACAACTTCTCTATGCAATCTGTTCCAGTGCCTTCTCACCCTCACAGTAAAAAATTTCTCCGTAACATCCAATCTGAACTGACTCTGTTTCAGTTTGAAGCCACTCACCCTTGTTCTGTCACTGCATACCCTTGTCAAAAGTCCCTCGCCAGCTGTCTTGGATGCCCTCATCAGGTACTGAAAGACCACAGTAAGGTTTCTCCAGAAGTTTCCTGTTTCCAAGCTGAACGACCCCAACTCTTGGCCTGGCTTCATAGCAGAGGGGCTCCAGCAGACTGATAACCTTGGTGCCTCTCCTCTGCTCTCACTCCAGCAGGTCTACATCCTTTGTGTGCTGTGGACCCTTGTCATGGGCTGACCACTGAAGGCTGGAGATGCTCTTCAGGGTGCCACAACTTTCCTTGAGGAGTTGTCTTTAAAAAGATGCCCTTTGTCTCAGGAACACAGGCACACCTAGGTGACAGTCAGCTCTCCCATGATGGTTGCCTAAGTAACCGAGCACAAAGACTCTCAGTGATTTCAGGGGCAGAGCAGAAGGGTCAACTTAGCCAGGCAGCTTCCTCAGGGGCAACTCCTTCCAGGTGGAGCAGGAAAGAAGACAGGAGCCCAGGACATCCTCCAGAGCCTTCCTTTATTCTCGGGAACCAGCAACTGAAGGACCCTGAGGACCTCAGATGTCTTGGTTATATAGGAAACTGAGGGGGTGGCTTTTGCCACAGGGGCCAATGGGAGCAGGGAATGGGGGAACAATCAATCAGGTGAAGGATCCAAATTGAACTAATGGGGGAACAGAAAAACCAGGAAATGTGAATTAAACCAGTGGGCGCTGAGGGATTTACATGAGGGCAAATGCTCATGGGTTTTTGCTACAGTTTACTCACCCTAACCAGTGGTTATGTGTCTCTGAGAGACTCCTAAGGAGAAGTCCTATTGCTTCATACCTTGCTTTTCCTCCCCGGAAGGACACGCCTTCCTGTGGTGGCCTCAGGGTCTCCTACAACTTCCCTTTTTTTAAATTTATTATGAACTCTTCAGCAACAGCTTTCTTGAAACCCATCATCAAACATGAAAATACTAGTAAAACTCATAATAACAACAACAATCCAAACGAACTGATTCAACAACAAAGCAACCCAACCTTTAAATCCAAATTGTCCAAATATGTTCTCGAACCACTCTGGATCCTTCTCAGTTTTTAGTCCTTAACTCCTTCCTTTAGCAGTTGGATGCTCTTTGAGATGGACTGGCTGTGGTCAGACAAGTTAAAGCAACACAAGCCCTCAAAGTCTTGGTAGCCATGTCCATGGACTAAAAGCAGGAAGTCTATTGCTGCTCTGTTTCGAAGCGTTGCGTGCCTGGTGGTCTCCTCATCCCTCAGGAGGTCGCTCAGTGCTTTGGATGTCCTGTTGACCTGCTTACTCAGCCAGCACCCCAAATGGTGAAGTTCACCTAAGCTTTTTGTGGCTGCCACCCATGGTAAAAATATTGAAACTGCCACTGTCTTACTCTTGGGCCAATCAAAAAGGGTGGCATCATAATTTTCATTGAATTTAGCATAAGATCTTCTGGGATGTGCCAATTTATTATTGTTTTGTTTTCATTCTTGTAAAAGAGTGATATGTGAGGTGAGAGTCATAAGCCAGCCAAATGTACGAGGAACTCCTCAAATGTGGGAAGGGATTCCTGCCCATGCCAAATCACTGCAAATCAGGAACATGCCTTTGGGAAGTGTCATGGGAATAAGAAAGACAGAGGTATCAAATGGAATTTTGGTTGTGTAATTGCATCAATTGACTGAAGTATAAATTTTATTTAGAAGGCTGACAATAATTTAATAACTAGAGGCCGTATTTTAGAAGTAGAAATTAAAACAATAGCTGGTTTTTGCCAAGCCAAGTAGGTTGAGTTCCTGTGGCTTGAGGTCTGCTGCTGGCTTTTCTTCATGGATGTCAGGCGCAGCTTTAGGTATTATTATGACCCACTTTTCCCAGGCTTCCCGGGCTTGTCCCTTCTTTGCATTTGGTGGGGCAGGCCATTTTCCTGCAAAAGGATGTAGTGGTGAGAGTTCATTGATCTTAAATGGGATTCCCACCAGGCACAACAACAGTGGACTGTTGACTGAGCCCGTGGACAGGCATAGGTTTTCTTGCTTGAGGGACTTGGCTAGTGTCACCCACATGTTTTCTGAGGGTTGTCCGACCTTCCATGCCTTGATGTTTGGGGGCACAAAGAACATCCATATCATGATAACACCATAATTGCTTTCCATTTTAGAGTGGCTTTTGGAGGTTTGCTTCAAAAAAAAAAAAAAGGAAAAACTGATTTAGACCATCAGCATCAATTCTGTATCAGGTTTGTGAACTGGGGTGTTTTCAGGGAAACGGGTAAGGAAAATGAGAATTTAGGGAAGTTTTGAGATAGGCAAAATGAAAGAAAGTTTAAACTTTTGCTGTCTCTCCAAGGGGGGACATATCTAACTGGTTGTTTGGATCTTCCCCTTTCCAGCTCACTCTCCTCTCCCTGTTGTAAAACTTTTGTTCTGTGACTTTGTTTTCATCTTTGCGTCCAGAGTCAGTTACTTGAGGCTTTGGGGGGGTTCTCTCAATCTTTCTTGGACCCGGAGTGCTAACTGGGGAGTCGCTCACTTGGCATTTGCCATCATTTGAATTGTATTCTTCTGTGGTGTATTAAGCACCACAAAACTACACATATTATATTTATCTTCCTCTTTTAACTTCACTACAATGGTATATCTGATTCCTCCCACAATTTGCTTTTCTACCTTGATAATCTTTATGATTTGGCTTGAGAGTGAATGATGATTACATTTAGCGTGTTGAATGACAGCAAAATGCAGCATCTTCTGTATGGTGGAGTCCGTCTCCAGGTGGTCCATGGTCTGGTGACTCTTGCTGTTTGTTGTCTTTTGGATGATGATGAGTATGATGATCAGCAGAAGCATGTATTTTGTAATCTTGATCTGGCTCTAATTGCAGGTGGGTAAGTTGATATTCTATATCAATAAAAGATAACAACTGAATAAACTGATAAACGAAAAGAACACCTTTCTACCCCCTTAACTCAAATTTATGGTACGATTAGGGTAAAGGATATAGGGTAAAAATCTATGGGATGAGGTAGGGAAAAAGGGGTAAGGGATCAGGGATAGGGAAATTCTCAAGTCACTCTCTTATCTGGTGGGTTTTGACTCCTTTGTTTGTTGCCTGGTCACAGGGTGGTGAGATGATCATCTCTTCTTCCAGGCAGCTGTCCTTTGTACTTTTGGACCCTGCATTTTGCACAGAAGTCATGGTATTGGAGTCTGTGGATCCCAGCTAAGACTTAATATTTTTTGCAGGAAGCCACTTGAGGCCTGTTGGCGTGGATACACATGCGTACCCTCTATCCCAGGCAATCAATCCATGAGGGGCTGACACCTGGTGTGTTTCTGGGTCCTTGATCAACACAGGCAGCTTCTCATCGAGCTTAGCTTGGGCCGAATTTGAGAAGTGCCTCATGAGAGGGGAATTAGGCTCAGTACTTGAACAATTTAGGAAATTAATCACATAAAGTGCCTTACAGAGCCTCTCAATGGGAGGAAGTGTCTCTGTTCCTCCCTGCTGTTGATGAAGGACTCTCTTAAGAGTTTGATGTGTCCTCTCAATGATTGATTGACCCATGGTATGGTATCCCTATATTATGTTGTATACTTCAATCTTGAAAGAATGCTTTCAGTTGTTTTGAGGCATAAGCAGGACCATTGCCAGTCTTAACTTTCTGGGGTACTCCCAGTGTGGCAAAGGCCAGTAAAAAATGTCTCTTGACAATGTGGATATTTTCACCAGCATGCACTAATGCAAAGACTGCACTGGAAAACCTATCTACAGATACATGTACATGGCTTTGTCTGCCGAAGGATGGGATGTGTATAACATCTCTCTGCCATAATTCGTTCTATTAAGTCCACGTGGGTTGACACCTCTATCTAGAAATGGCACCTGATAGACTGGCACTGTGGATATGATCCCATCACAGCCTTTGCTTGCTCCTGGGTGAGGTGGAATATCCTCACTAGGGCTGGGACATTCTGGTGATAAAACTGATGAGAGAGCTTGGCTTGCTGGAAAGTGTCCAAGAGGGTTGGTAGTTGTGCTGCCATTGCCAATGTGTCTGCTCTCCTATTACGTTCCACAATGGCATCTGGAATGTCAGTTTGTGACCTCACGTGCATGACACGGCATGGCTGCTTTCTGTGGAAGATAAGATGGATCAGTTTAGAAAGCAAGTTATAAAGATTTCTTTTAGACACCTCCTTTAGAAAAGCATGTTCAACCCTTATAGCTATTCCAGCCACATACGCCAAATCTGTAATTAGATTAAGTAGTTGATCTTTGCACCTTTCGAAGGCCCTGACGATGGCTGCTAATTCAGCAGTTTGTGGAGATCCTTCTACCACTTGGATGTCAGACTCCCACTTCTGCGTTTTGGGGTCTTTCCAAGTCATAACAGACTTATGAGAAGACCCTGAGCCATTTGTAAAAACTGTCATGGCTTCGAGAGGATTTTTACTTTGAATAAATTTGGGAATCAAATGAAATTCTCCCTTGAATAATTTATGGCCAGGATAGTGAATGGAAATGTTTCCTGGATAGCTATCTAGGGTGAACTGGAGGTTGTCACTGTTTTGGAGCAGGAACTCCAGCTCCTCTGTGGTTGCCAATAGCATGTAAATTCATGCAAAGTTGCACTCCACAAGAGAGCGGAGGCAAGTCCTACCTTTTCTGATGATTGCTGCCATAGTTTCCTGAGGTGTGGTCACTGTCTGGGCTGGCTGGGCCTGAAGGAAGAACCCCTCAAAAATGAGTAGTTGGTCTTTCAGGTCAGCATCCCATTGGAAAATGAGTCCGCTGCAGTGTGGAACCCTACTCAGGACTGAGAACAGGAATGGCAATGATGGTTCATACCTGTGGCCTTGTCAAGCTGACAGAGCCTCTTGAAAGCAGGTAATTGCTTCCTGTGCCTCAGAGGTCGAGATCCTAGGTTAGCTGGGTTCCCCGCGGCCCTGCAGCAAGTTGAAAAGCAGAGCAAGGTCCTCAGAAGAAATCCCAAGGAGGGGTCAAACCAAATGGATGGATCCATAGAGTTGCTGTAGTTCATGGAGCGTCTTGGGGTTATTCTTGATGGCAGTTTGCTGAAGCATGATGTTCTGTTCCTTGATGCACAGTCCCAGGTAGTTCCATGGGCTGTTGATCTGGATTTTGTCCTGATGGATTTCAAAACTCACTTCTTCGACAGAGGCAATCGTGGCTCTCAGCAGACAGTCTAAGTCCTGTGAGTCTTTCGTGCAAGAGATCGTCTATATAATGCAAAAGGACACAGTCTGGGAACCTTTTTCTGCCCGGTGATAGTCTTGGGAATGTACCATTGACAAATAGATGGGCTGGCCTTCATCCCTTGGGGAGCATCAGCCAATGGTAACGCCACAAAGGAGCTTGACAGTTGAGCGATGGAACGGAAAAGGCAAAGCGTGGAGCGTCCTTTGGATGAAGCGGAATATTGAAAAAGCAGTCCTTGATGTCTATTACTGCCAGGGTCCAGTTTCTTGGAAGCATTATCGGGGATGGCATTCCAGGCTGGAAGGGGCCAAAATCCTCAATCACTGCATTCACCTTGCAGAGGTCTTATAGAGCCTCCACTTATCCCTCCCTGGCTTCTTGATGACAAAAACCGGTGTGTCCCAAGGGCTGTTGGACGGTGTAATGTGGCCCTTGGTAAGCTGCTCAGCTATCAGGGATTCTAGGGCATGCAGTTTCTCCTCTGGGAGGGGCCGCTGATCAACCCAGACTGGACAGTCTTGTTTCCAGCTAAGTTAAGGGATGTCGAGAGCGTGCTTCTTCTTAGTGGTCTCGACTAAAAATCCCTAGAGCTGATCTGGAGGGAGGCACCCCACTGTGACAACGTCTTGACCCCACAAGGTGATGGGTGCCCAGACAATGAAGGTTCTCACCGTCGCCACTTTCCCCTCTGCCCCGCTGATGACAATGTTCTGCTTCAACCACCATGAAGTGGGGACTCCACCAATCCCTGAATTGAGCCCTGCGAATGGCTCCAGCTCCAATCCGAGGGCCACTCTAATGTAGCAATCAGTGTGACATTAGCCCCAGTGTCCAACATCCTTAACCTCCTGATTTTTTTTCCTTTGGAAAACAGGGAGCAATTCATGATGTGTTTGTTGGCTCCCATCCATTGCATCCAAAAGGTGGCAGGGTTAGGGGAACAGTTCTTGGGAAGTCTTAAGCAATAGAAAAGCTTGCGCCAGTGTTGCCATGATCCTTCCTAGTTTTCTGAGTGTTCATATAAAAGCAGAAGTGTAGCAGCTTCTCATGCTTGTTAATGTAAACAGTGGACCATGTTTTGTAAATACTGCCCTTGTTATGAATTCCTTCTCTATGAGAAGCGGAGGTTGAATGACAGTCTCCTGGACCAATGTGGGTGAGAGGTGGGATAACCGCCCTCCAATCCATGGTCACTTTGCTACAGGTATATTACAGAGATAATAAACAAAGGGTGGGAGTCTTCTGGTCTCCTGCCCTGCTGCACTGAACCCAGATCTGCTGTCTGCTGAGTGTCCTTATCTAGCTCATGGTGATCCGCCAGTGAGACTCCAGCTGGCAGAAAATATGGATAGTCCAAACACATTACAGAAATAAAAATTTCTTCACCAGGTTCAAGAGTTTGAAGCTCGGGGATCACTGCCATGGCACTTGGTTTATATATAGGGTCCCCAATAATTAAGATATCAAACGGTCCATTTGGACATGCATGTTTTCCTGTGGCAATCTTGAATGCAGTCATTTTCAAATTGCACTGAAAGATCGCTTATCAACTCGTGTTGGATTTCCACCTGTACCATGGAGTAAACTGGATCTTCTTCATCTCCAGTGGTACTTTCAATGCTGGTGTCTTCTGTCCATGTGGAAACTGGTCCTTCTCCTCTCCAGAGGCATGAGTGGCACTATGTAAGTGAGGCGGCTGGGCATTTGTTGTCTTCACACAGTGCCGACCTGCACTCTGTTGGGAGTTTCCCGATCATCACCATCTGTTTGGGTTGTCAAACAGCCAATCATGGTCCCTGCAAATGTCTTCGATGAATTGTTTTTGGGGGGCACTCAATCATGAAGTGTCCATAATCTCCACAGTTAAAACATCTTTGATTTTCCTTTGCTGCCACAGTGGCAAATGCCCCTGACACCTCTTGAGCAATCCCTTGGACCACTGCTTGGGCCACAGTGTTTTTGGTGGAGTTATGTTTCATAAAAGCTTCAATCACTTGATCTATAGTTGGCTCAGGATCAATGGGCAGCGACCTGTCTTTGTTTCTGAGTTAGCATTAATCACTGCCATTTTTACCAGTGTTTCTTTTTGAGCCTCTTTATCTTCTATCTGCTTTTCTAGAGTAACTTTGATGCGATTAACAAACTTTATAAATGACTCATCCACCCCTTGTTTAATATTTGTGAAGCTTTTTGAGGGTATGGTGTCATCAGCTGTCAGGAGTAAAGATGTCTTTGCCGCGATAGTGATGTCAAGAAGGGTAGCTTCTGGAATGCCAGTCTGATCCTGTGGTTTGAGGTGATTTCCTTTGCTGGCAATCTGCTCTGATATTAAATTTGGCTTCTAGAGGGGCCTGACGTGGTTACGGTATCCGGAGCTCAAGGGGAGAAGCAAGGCACCTGCACCACGGGGGGCAAAGGAAAGGATGGTGACATAACTTGTTTGTGGCCATTTTGTGGGGACAGGGCGGGAAAACTTGGACAAGGAGAAGGGAAAACGGCGGGGCTGGCCACCGTGCTGGTGCCATTTTGGGCAACAATTGGAAGTTGGAAGCAGAGAACCTTGAACTTGAGGAGGGGATAAACTGGTGTAGGTGGGCATTGGGAGGAGGTTGAGGGGAAGGTCAAGAAGTTTGCAGTGTGGCCAGCACTGTCCTGGGAAGGGCAGAAAGAGGGTTGGGGGGTGTCCAGGAGACGGCAGCACAGGATCGCGAGAAACACCCACGGCAGGGAAGAGGGTTTAGGATCACGGAGTGAGGGAAGAGGGAAAGGGGATTTCTGGGGTCTCCCAGAAAGCTGGGGTCTCCCAACATTTCCCAAATCATTCCCAGAACTTATTCCCTCTAAAGCTTTTATTATTAATTTAAACAAAGGAGAAACTTTGCAACTGAAAGTTCCCCCTCAAACTGCACAACATTCAACTTTTCCCCTACTTTGTCCTGAAAAGCGTCTAAATAAACATAACTCAACCTAGTATCTGGAAAACATTTAAAGATCCAATGGACAAATCTCTTTAAAAGTCCTGCACTTAACTAAAATTTCATCCCAACAAGGATATCTTTAACTTGGACATAGAACTCCTGTTCAGATAGGGTAAGCAATGGATGTCTTATTTGATTCCCCATCCTGATTTCCATTCCCACCCCAGCAATAAAATGTAAAATGGAAGTGAAAAGACCAGATGCAATTCCAGTTTACAATCTGTCTTCGCCCAATGGCGATGGTCAGCTGAGGATTGCTGGGGGTGGCCACCTGAGCCAATCGGTCATTGTCTACTGGTCTGGACAGGTCCAGGTCAGCACCTCTCTGGTGCCTCCTGCTGGATACAGGAGGGTCCCTTCGAGGAAGTGGCTGACCCAAGGTCGTTTCTTCCAACAGTGGCCAGAGCCAACTGGACAGGACTCTCCAAGGGGAGACCGAGGTCCGCCGCACGTTGGGCACCACTTGTCACGGGCTGACCACTGAAGGCTGGAGATGCTCTTCAGGGTGCCACAACTTTCCTTGAGGAGTTGTCTTTAAAACAACACGTTTGTCTCAGGGATACAGGCACACCTAGGTGACAGTCAGCTCTCCCATGATGGTTGCCTAGGCAACCGAGCACAAAGGCTCTCAGTGATTTCAGGGGCAGAGCAGAAGGGTCAGCTCAGCCAGGCAGCTTCCTCAGGGGCAACTCCTTCTAGGTGGAGCAGGAAAGAAGACAGGAGTCCAGGAGATCCTCCAGGTCCTTCCTTTATTCTTGAGAACCAGCAACCGAAGGACCCTGAGGTCTTTAGATGCCTTGGATATATAGGAAACTGAGGGGGCAGGGTTTGCCACACAGGCCAATGGGAGCAGGGAATGGGGGAACAACAAATCAGATCAAGGATCCAAATTGGATCAACAGGGGAACAGAAAAACTAGGAAGTGTGAATTAATGGGGGCTGAGGGATTTACATGCGGGGAATTGCTCATGGGTTTTTGCTGCAGTTTACTCACCCTAACCAGCGGTTATGTGTCTCTGGGAGACTCCTGAGGAGAAGTCTCCCTGCTTCATACCTCACTTTTTGCCCATGGGAGGGCACACCTCCGTGTGGGGCCCCAGGGGCTCCCAGAGACCCCAGAGTGGATGCAGTGCTCCAGGTGGGCACTTGCAAGGGCAGAGCCAAGGGCCAGAATCACCTCTCAGCCTATGAGCCACACTGCTTTTGAAGTAGCCCAGGTTGGTTTTCTGGGCTATGAATGCACATTTTCTCCTCACAGCAAGATGTAAGATGATGCACAACAGTTGTATGACTAGATCAAGAATTGTGAATGTTTTAACATGATCTGTGTGATTTTTAGCTGTTACTTCTGATTATGGTTACATCAACTCAACTTTTGAAGCCATTGTTCATCTCTCTTGCTTATTATAATAGTAGGTTAGATGGTGACAGTGTTAGGTGAATTTAAAACACTTAGAAATCTCAGAGAATGCTGAATACTGAATTTAGCTAAGAGTTATTTTTGTTGCAGTCAATACAAAATGAAATAGCGTTAGAAACAATGCCTTGATTCTTCCTTGTGAAGATTAAAGTGCATTATTTCCAACACTTGAATGCTACAATTAATCCTAGCATATCTACTTAAATGCTACTACTAATTACCAGATTACAGGACCTTCCTGTAATCTGGTAATTAATAAAGCAAAGCCTTAGTTATCTAATTGTAGTTGATAATTCCAGAGTTCTAGTGATAACGATAAATACATTGTGAAAATTTGCAGTGCGGGAGCTTTGGAGAGCTTTCATTTCTTTTAAGGAGGAAAAAACTGCAAAAGTCTGTTAAAAAATGTTTAAAGGTTGCTTGGCACAGTATCTTGAAGTTCTGGATGCTTCATGTTGTATACAGCATCTAACAAAAAGGATATAGTGGGAAAGGTAGAAAAAACATTTCTTGGGAAAAAAACCTGCATATCTCAATATTTCTTGGTGTGCCTAATTATTTTTCTCCTTTTTATTGTATTGTTTGTTTTTTTTTCCTTTTGCTATGTCTGCTCAAACCACCCTGAATTAAATGTTTTCTTCATGGTAAGAAAAGTTGAGACTTGAGAAAATTGTTCCTTGGGATCAGACTCATGTTCTTTTCTCCGGTTTTTGTGCTGACAATGTTCTCTCTCTGTTTACAATCCAATTGTTGTTCTAGATTTTGCCTCAATTGTGTATTTCATAGAAGCAAGGAATTTATGTACTCCTGCACATAAACATCTGCTCATCTATCATTATGCCAAATTCAGTCAGCAGTTTGCCTATGTTTTTATGCTTGTAGTCTCTCATAATTTTTATCTTCTCAGGTCTCACATTCCCTCTCTCAGTAAGGGATTGTCTTTATTTTTCACTATTCCTCAAGTTAATCATGAGACTCTTTAGAACATTGTTCTTTTAATAGAGTTCTTTCTGTCCTACGTTCAAGAACGCTTTTAATTTTGTACCAATCTGGTTTTGTGAATTTTTTCATTGTTTTGGTAGTGATGCTCGTACTGACATTTTAGTATATATTGGTTTTCTTAAGGAAAAAGCTAAAACAAACCTGGCTTTGTCTCTCTAATATGCTACTTAAAATACATAACCAGATACTGCATGCTCAAGGTAAAAATTTTTGATACCAACATCACAACTAAATTGCACGTTTTACTTTTATAATTAGAGCAGATACAGAGCTGTGTCCTAGGAACTGACCCTGGCCTGAGTTGGTTGATGAGTGAGAAACTATGAAATGACATCCTCTCAATGTCCAAAGTGGGATAAAATCCCAAAGTTGGATGGCACTGAAATGGTACCGTTTCTTGCACTACGTCAGGCTCCAACTCCATCCCTGTCTCTCCATCCCTTCTGAAGTAGCTTCCATGTTTGTTACAGCATAATTAAAGATTAATTGGATGAAAGAGGTAGACTGAAAAAGGGCATGAATCTGCGGCCATGTGGTCACTCGAGAGTGACTGGAAATACTCTAAATCCCATTTATGTACTTTGTTCAGTAACATTTCTTGAATGAACATCAGTTATCCATTTTTTAAATTTCATTTCATATTTCAAGTTTTACTTTTAGAGTGAAAATGTTATCTGTAGCTATCAGCTAATGTGTTCCCTGTGGTGGAAACATTTTACAGGCCTTTGATGGGAAGCAGAAGAAGCCTATTAGCAGGGGAAGATGCTGAGCCCATGCCCCAAGGTGTTAAAGACACTCTGGGTTTCTTCAGCACCACTGAGTACTCCTGTCACTACATAAGCATTTCATCTAGTGACAGTTTAATTCATTACAGACCTTGAAACACAGACCAGAAGAAGGGCCTTGTGACATTAAATCTCCTCCATGTTCCTGCCAGCCCCTGAATCCCAGCTGTTGAACAGGGGCTTGGCAGCGGTGGGGAGCCCTCACCTGCGAGGTGAAACACGGGCTCAGGACCTTCCCTGGGGGAGGAGAACCTGGGGCAGTGTCTGTGCCTCACAGGAGCCTCCCACCTGCTGATCCCTAATCTGGCACCTGGGACTCACTGCAGGGCTGTCCCCAGCTGTCCTGCATGGAGCTAGTGTTGGCAGACTGGCTGCCCTCAGGAAGGGAGCTGGTTCTCAGCAGTGCTGAAAACCCACCCTGGGACACAGGCACATGCAGGAGGATTATGGTGCAGTCTGGCTTGGGACACTGAGTGCCTCAGTGCCATCCAAATGAACGTGTGATGCACAGAGTCCTTTGGAGTGACGCCTATGTAATGCACAGCCCGTGACTCTTTGTGCCATTTGACTGACTGCAAAGCTAAGGGGCCTGCTAAATTGTGTTTCCGGGCTAAACAGATAATTCCTCTCTGAACACCTACATGAAGGACCTCTCTCTTCCCTGAATCTGGCCCATGTTTGTGCTAGCTGTAGTTTGATTGCTACGTACCTCCTATGGGTTACATTTTCTCTAAAGGAATCACACACTGATTTATTCAGAAAAAGTAATCTTCCATTGCCTCAATACATGCAAACTCTTTTATTATTGTTACTCTGAATCTCCTCAAAACTCAAGCACTTTTAAGTAGTTCAGTCTTTAAAGATCCTCTTTTATTCTCATTCAAGAAAGTCTGGTGGTGATAACAGTCAAGGATTTTAGTTTTTCATTTCTGTTAAAAAAAATAAGGCCCAAGGAGAAATATGGTTGTTTTTATTCCTTTAATTATGGGGGTATTTTCATTGATATAAAGCAGTGAAATCTGGCTAACAACATATAATTGAAGTAAATTAATTTTATCTTTGATTTTACTGTTTTAGTGATTCTTGAAGTAAAAATTCACCTCTGTATATGATTTTGCTCACCCACTACTTTTAAGCCTCAGTAAGAACTGCTCATTTTGTACAATAGTCAGCATTTTGCCTATATTTTTATGCATGCAATTTGTCATCAGTTTATGCCTCTTTAAAGCTTGGCAGCGATTCCTTACAAAGTCTGTTCTAGTTGTAGTGTTCAAAAATTACTTTTTCTTCCTGAGGCCCTTGGTAAAAGACAGAAGAAAGCACAGTGGCAGAATTATTATAAACTGAAGCAGATGGCATTTTGGTTTTGTAGAATATAATGAAGCTTGCACATAAAGTTAATTGTCCCATAATCAAGTACCTTTCTTGAACTATGATGAGAATCAACCAGACATTTTCAGGAGGAAGGATTTTCACATAATTTAAGAAAGTGTCAGTAAATAACATGTAAATAAATAGGATCATTCCAAGCTGGGAAGACTTGGGGAGGTAGACAAATAAGATGCAAGGAGTTTGGCTGGCTGATGCTCTTGAAGATGTCTAAACCTTTCTGAAGACCATGTTTAAAATTCTCATGTAAGTCAGAAAATGTAAGTAATTCCAAGTACTGAAACATCAAGATTAAGAGAAGCATTGAATGGACTCATTCCCAGTTGCTTCCTTTGGGAGCTATCAGTAGCAGGATTAAATCAGATTTGACAAATATATCATAGTCGTTTGAGAAGAGGTTTCTCCATTGAAGGTGAAGTAAGTTTTATCCATGGAAAAACCGTAAATGCCTTTTCAGATCAAAAGGTAGTTTGAGTAGAGTTTTTTAAATTATCTCTAGAGTTCTACCTCTAATGATCTCAAGACTCTTCTATTTGAACAGAGAAAACTGCTTATAGTTCACTTTGGAGAAGAAATAGAATATGTGCTGCTGTGACAGAATAAACAGTGGTGGTAAACTTATTTCTTACCATAACTGGCTGTAATTTTAGGGATGAAAAAGATGGTATTAGATCTGAGAACTTCTGAATAGGCATCAGAGAATATTAATATAAACTACAGAGGCAAAACTAATGTTATTAGTGTAAAACAATAATCATGCAAGATCTCCCTTGCTTGTTTTTATTTTTTTTATCTTCTTACTAGTCTCTGGACTGTCTCATCTCTTGCAGTCTTTCCCATTTTTTTTTTCTGTCTACATATTCTTGGATTATAACTCTTTGCCATGATACATATTTAAAACCTAGTGATTTTTTATTCATTCTTTAAGAGTGCATTACTAAATTGTATGCAACATATACCATGAACCTTATATAAAATACAGAAAGAGTTGTCAGCCATAATTCTTGCATGTGTAAGGGGACAAAGTGTTCATATCTGATTATGCTGCCCTTCATCAATATTAGTGGAACTCTCATTATAACCCATTAGTCAACAGTCTGTATATACAGATGGGTCTTTATTAACCACAAAATAATAGTTTACAACAAACCCTCCTACTTGGTTTTGCTTAAACTACAAGTGGTCGTGTCTATGTTTTGTCAGATACTCAGGATTGTATTTGAGAATTCAGGTTTTTCTTTTCCTCAATACAGAAAATGATACTGAGTAGTAATGATCTAATTCAGAAAGAGGAAATCTCTTGTGCATATGAGATAGTAAAGTAGTATTTGGAAGATACGTACACGATCTGAACCTATATGGGGGGGAAGAGGGGAGTTACCACAGGTGCTTCCTTACACTGAGAAATGAAATAATACTGTTTTTTGAAAGACAACATACTTTTACCAAGGAAATGCCATTGAACTAGAATATCAGGGTTAAGCTATGACACCAACAGTGGAGAGTCAGACTCCATCTGGTCCTCGAGTCTCTGTAGGAGGCTTTGCTACCTTAATTTCAAAGCACAGATTTTGGCTGCAGCCATGTGGGCTATTTGTAGGTTCTTTCTGCAACAATTCATCCAATGTATTTTCTACCAGCCTGGACATTGTGTAATCACATTGTCTAGGCCCTTGTTTTACTGTGTACTTCAGCTGTATGAACTTCATGCCTGTGGAAGGAAATCTGTCATTGCTTTTTGTTTCCCCTCCCCTCTCTCTACTCCCACTGTTGAAGGAAATCTTCACGATGGAGTTCTGTATGACTGGTGCAGAGCTCACAGCTTGGCAGAAACAGCAACAGAAGAATGTGTGGAACTGAAGGGGTGGCAGGCAGAAAGAAACAGTAGTCTGGGGACATCTCCAGCCCACAGCAGTGAAGGAAGCTCTGGGTACCTCATGATATTTGCAACTAGTCAGAAAGAGGGAATGGGTTTCAGAACTGTACTGGTTTGAAAGCAAAACCAGTGAGACTCCAAGTCAGAAATACAATTTAATAGAAAGAGAAGAACAAACAACAAAGAGAAGGTAAAAATAAAATAAGATAAATGCAATAGTACAAAGGACCACTGACAGAGTCAGAATACAAACCTGACACCCTGTTGAAGCAGTCCGAAATAAGTTTTCTTGGAGTGACAGATATGGCTCCCTTGGAGTAGAGATGATCCTCAAAAAGGGGTCCAGTCTTCCTCTGAGAATCCAGTGGAAATAAGCACCCTTGGTGTTTGGGATTGCAGGTTTTATCCGGGCGGAAAGGCTTTGGCTCCTCCCCCTGGGGGGAGCATCTCACAATGGGATGAGGTGATGTTATCAGTCATATGAGAGGCCTTAAATGGCCCATTCACAGGTGATGTCCCTCGGGGGAGGATGGGGGGAGGAAGAGATAAGAAGGCACTGCCTTATCTCGTATTATCAGGTGTCCATTAACAGAAAGCATCCCCCCTCTTCCCACCTAGAGTTACAAGAGATAAAGAACAATATCTCCCAACCAGTTTCAACAGATGAAAACAGAACACACACATTTTTGGTTACATTCTTCAACCCAAGACAAGAACACAGACATGCACTTTAGTAGGACAGGCAGCTTGCCTCCAGCTATAGATTCAGTAGCTATGGGAGTTTACAGGATTAAAACTAAATTATCAGCTTTTGCTGTCTGGTTGGCTTATGTACCTACCATATTTCCTTTCCAGTTCACCTGTTGTGTTGAACCCCACACACATATTTCCCAAAGCCCTGCAGTCCCCACCATGTCTTAAAAGACTCCAAGAAAAACAAAATTGTACCAATCAACCTGATGCACAGTCATCAAAGGGAAAGAATATGTATAGTCCAAAACCAATTTTTAGCTTTCAAAAATGAATATAAAAGGTCTCAGATATCTGACAGAATAGTTCTGATTACTTACAATTAAAGAGCTTCTTACTCAAATGTCTATTATTTGCTATGATCTCAGAGACATATATCAAGATGGGATTAAGCAAATCCTTTTACATTTTAGTAATGGGATGAAGTTATGAAGCTTTTCTACTAGTTACATCTGGATGTAAATGAGAAAGCAAACACAGGGGATAATTAGAGAAAGCTGCAAACAGACACATAAAAAGCTTTATTCTTTGTACTCACAGTGTGAAGCTTGATGCCAGTACACTGTCTTACCTGTTAAAAAATATTTCAGGATAATGTAGATAAATTGGCTAAATTCTTTAGCTGAATACTGCATCAGTCAAAGAATGAATGCAAGTGTACAGGTCTCCACACTCATTTATTCCCGAAGAATTAAGAATGCTACATTACTTTCTTAAAATGTAATAAGGCTATAGGACAATATGTAATTTTAAAATGTGAAGAATTTAATGGGGCATATACTACTAAAGAAATTTAGTTTCTGAACATGTGATCAAATGCTTGTACAGCAAGTAACTATGCTTCTCTTCTCCTGCAATATTTTTTCTGAAGCATGTTCCTCACAAATGGTGTTTAGAACAATTTACTGGATAGTATTGCCACTCTGTAGGTAGGAAGACAAGTGAGGGACAGCCTTAACAATGTTTGCTTCTATGGATCATCCCGTGGGAACCTCACATAATCAAAACTGCTGGTGCCTGTTTAGGTAAGACAGTGACATTTGTTATCCAGATCCCAGAGAGGCTTGACTCGAGACTTTGTGGACTGGAACAGAGACAGAGACAGAGAACTGGAACACACAGATCTGTTCCCAGATTATCTGAAAAAAAAGGGACTGATATTTACATTATGAGGACCGTTCCTTCCTGGGTTGTTTGTGTCCTCTCCCATTTGGCAGCTGACCCATCTCCAGATTCCAGACCTTCTGATCACCTATGTGCTAAGGAGGTAACTGAGACAATTGCATATTTTAGATCCTCATGTTTATGTTCTTGTGCAAGGGGTAAGTAGATGGCTTGGCTCTAATCAGTGTATGCACGATGACATTTGGAATTGAGAAATGTCGTGGTTTGACACTGGCCCAATGCCAGGCACCCACGAGAGTTGCTCTCTCACTCTCTCCTGCTCCAGTGGGCAGAGGAGGGAGAAGGCAAAAAAATTAACAAAGGCTTCATGCCTGAGATAAGGACCGGAGAAATATTTCAAGGGCAAAACAGGTTCAACATTAGTTGCAAAGTGAAATTTATTACTAACAGAATCAGAGGAGGATAATGAGAAGTAAAGTAAGTCCTTAAAATACCTTTTCCCCCCAGCCCCTCCTTCATTCCCACCAACAGGATACAGGAAACAGGATACAGGATACAGTGCAGGATACAGGGTATGGGGGCTTTGATCAGTTCATCAGTGAGATTTTCTTCTGCTGCTCCAGGAGAGGAGTCCTTCCTGTTCCAGGTGAGGCTGTGGGGACCCTCCCATGGGAGACAGCTCTCTGTGAACTTCCCCAGCGTGGCTCCACTCTCATGAGCAGCAGCCAAACCGCACATGCTGCAGCCTGAGCTCCTCCCATGGGCACAGAGCCCTCCCAGATCTGTTCCTGGGCACCTCTCTTCCCATGGGGTGCAGCCCTCCAGGGACAGGCTGCTCCAGCCTGGAAGCAGGGCCCCCTCTCTCCACTGGATATCCCATGGGATGACAGACTCCTCCAGGCATCCACCCACTCCAGCATGGGCACCTCTCCCACGAGCTGCAGGTGGATCTGGATCTCTGCATCCCCATGGATCCCCATGGGNGCCATGGATCCCGATGGGCTGTGGGTGGATCTCTGCATCCCCCATGGATCCCTGTGAGCTGTGGGTGGATCTTTGCATCCCCTGTGGATCCCCACGAGCTGTGGGTAGATTTCTGCATCTCCTGTGGATCCCCATAGGCTGTGAGTGGATTTCTGCATCTCCGGTGGATCCCAACAGGCTGTGCATGGATGTCTGCATCCCCATGGATCCCCACGGGCTTTGGGTGGATCTCTGCATCCCCATGGATCCCCATGGACAGTGCATGGATCTCTGCATCCCCATGGATCCCCATGGCCAGTGCATGGATCTCTGCATCCCCATGGATCCCCATGGACAGTGCATGGATCTCTGCATCCCCATGGATCCCCATGGACAGTGCATGGATCTCTGCATCCCCATGGATCCCCATGGACAGTGCATGGATCTCTGCATCCCCATGGAGCCCCATGGGATGTGGGTGGATCTCTGCATCCCCATGGATCCCCACGGGCTTTGGGTGGATCTCTGCATCCCCGTGGATCCCCATGGGATGGTGAGTGGATCTCTGCATCCCCGTGGATCCCCATGGACAGTGCATGGATCTCTGCATTCCCATGGATCCTCAGGGGCTGCAGGGGCACAGCTGCTCCACCATGGTCTCACCATGGCCTGCAGAGGAATCTCGGCTCTGGCGCCTGGAGCAGCTCCTGCCCCTCCCTCTCCACTGACCTTGGTGTCTCCATGTTTTTTCCCTCACATGTTCTTACCTCCTCATCTTTGACAAGAAGCAAAACCCCATGACTTTGTTCTGATTTTCTTCTTAAATGAGTCATCACTGAGGTGCTACCAGCCTCTCTCACCGGCCCAGCTTTGGCCAGCAGCATGTCCATCTTCAGAGCCTGCAGGGTTTGACTGCTGGACATGATGGAAAGCTTCCAGCTCCTCACAGGAGTCACCTCTGTGGCCCCCCTGCTGCCAAAAACCAGGCTGTGCCAAACAAGTACAGGAAACTTCTCAGGGTAGCTACAATGGACCGGTGTGGTTTGCTCTGGTCCTGTCCTCTCTCTTGAATCAGCATGTTACTTGGCATACAGTTTTGTAAAATGCCATTTCAAGAGCTCATCTTGCTGAAAATTGCTTTTGATATATACATGTTTTTTGGTTCAATTCCCTGCATTAGCTCACTGTTTCCACAAGCTCAAATGGTATACTTAGGCAAAGGTAGAAGATAAGCAGACTGTGGAAGCTTGAGCAGCACCTGTGAAATTTCATCATCGTTTCAGGGCAGGAAGTGGGGAGGGGAAGGAAGAAACTGCCTTCTATAGTATGTTGTTGTGGATGTTGTTGACATTCACATAAAAATTCACATTGAATCTTTAGTCTGGATTTTTTTTTTCTTTTATCTGCTTATTCTTTTTTCCATGTTTGTTGTCCTGCTTGACTGTATGCTTAAATTTTTTTTATTTTACAGAGATTTTGATTGATCATATTTTGACCTGCTCAGTGTTCTAGTTCAGGGAACATGGCCTTGAGAACAGTGATGACTATGTCAATTAACAAGTTTCTGAAAATTAAGGATTTCCAAACTCCAAAGGTGCTTGAATTATGCCTCATTTTCCTGGATATTCTTCTTATTTCTTCTTAGTAGGCTATCAGAGTGTATGAACAATTGCTCTTTTTATCAAGTAACCAAAATGCCTTCTAAGGGAGATTTTGAAATTTTTATTCTGGTTAAATGCATGAATAGGTTATTTTTTTCCAGCAGAACACAATCCTCTCCTTCACTGAATTATGTGTCTTGTGCATTCACTCCAGATATGGAAAAGTTGAACTGAGTTCCTTCCTCTTCAGGAGACAGATCTTCAGTCCTGAACAGAGTGCCATAAATACACAGCTCTCAGATGAGTGCTTTTGCTCTGTGTTTGTAAAGTTGACTCTCTTTGTCTAAAGCAAAACATTGAGCAAAGGGGTCCTCCTGAGGGATTTCAAACAGTGAAGCTGAAGGTTCATTGCTTCTCTGTTCCAATCAAGGCAGAAAGAAAACCAAACCTGGCTTCTACCAAGAATTCTAGCTAGGAGCTGATGGAATTTTCTAGAGTGGGGGTCTTTTATTGGAGCTATTTTGCCTTCTGTAAAATATTTACATACAAGTCAAGAGGCATTCCATAAATGACATGGTGTGGTGGTGTGGACAGTTGGA
>VXBR01008905.1:0-31481 GCA_013400215.1 Cisticola juncidis
GTCCAGCCTTTGCCTGGAAGTGGAGGGGTCATGGTGTCTCGGGCTACCATTCCTTGTTTTATTGTCTCATGATTTGTCCTGACTCTGAAAACTTGTTTAACTTTTATTATTATTACATTTGTATTACTATTTTTTTATAACCAATTTTTATTCCTTATTAAATTTTGATAAATTCTAAAAAGCGAGTGATTGGCGTTGATTACACTCCCCTCACTCATTTCTGTCCTCCCCGCCCCACAGGTACATCCTGGCGATCACGGACGAGGAGGAGATCCGGGAATACGTTGTGGACCTGGTGCAGGGCACGGAGGGGAAGAAGGGCTGGTTTGTGGAGGAGCTGCTGAGCAGGTGGAGGAAATCTGCCCAGCTGCCCTGCGAGCCTTTCCCGGCCTTCCGGAAAAAGGAGGGTGAGTGCAGGGCGGGAAACCCTCAAATGAATAACCTCACTGTGCTCACAGACAATTCTGTGTGGATACTGGTCCCTTTCCTGATTCTTTCCTGAAGCAGAATCCAGGGACATCTTTCTCCTGCTGGCACTTCTCAGTGTTCTCTTTTCCCTGAGATTCTCCTCGGGGTTGCTGTTCCCCGAGGTAATCAGGTTTTTCGTCTTCTCTTGGCCCTGAGTGTTTCACACCATAGCCAGAGATGACAAGCTGAGTCCCCAGTGCCTGTTTCCAAGGTTGTTTATTCTTCATTATCTCAGTTCTGTCTCAGCTCTGCCAGGCCTCCCTGGCAGGGGCATTATCTCAGTTCTGTCTCAGCTCTGCCAGGCCTCCCTGGCAGGGGCATTATCTCAGTTCTGTCTCAGCTCTGCCAGGCCTCCCTGGCAGGGGCATTATCTCAGTTCTGTCTCAGCTCTGCCAGGCCTCCCTGGCAGGGGCATTATCTCAGTTCTGTCNGATGGGGGACGAGAGCAAGAACAAGGAGCACAGGGGCCACTCCCCAATTCCTCCATCTTGTCTCTTCAACCCCATATACTGAAAATCCCAGATTCTACATTTACATTCTATGATAAACTAAATACTACTTATTTTGAATTCTCTCAGCTTGTGATTCTTCATACAATGTGAGTATTCACTGCCATGGACAGGGGTCAGAGGCAGTGT
This sequence comes from Cisticola juncidis, assembly GCA_013400215.1. Taxonomy (NCBI): domain Eukaryota; kingdom Metazoa; phylum Chordata; class Aves; order Passeriformes; family Cisticolidae; genus Cisticola; species Cisticola juncidis. Next base: position 1,107 of record VXBR01008905.1, read on the forward strand.
CCTCCTGGGCTCTGTGTGAGGCTCTGACCCCCCTGTACAGATCCCAGACCCCCTGTCTGGTCTCCAAACCCTCCAGGGTGGCCAGAGGGATGTTCTAGACTCCAACTCACCCAGCCCCTCTCTGTGTTGCTCACCCTTCCAGAGGCTGTGGAAGTGCTGCGGGCTGGGGACCCAGGGAAGAAGGGGAAGCGCAAAGGGCGGAACAAGCAGGAGACGCCGGCGTTCGCTGAGCCCAGTGCCCATGGGGAGGAGGTGAAAACCCCCCTGGACCTGGCCAAGGTGAGTGTGGGGAGCCTGGAGGTCACTGCAGAGGCTCAGAACCTTTGTCAGACACTGGCAAAGGTGTGATTGGAAAGTGGGAATGAGTGTCTGGGACGTGTCAAGCTGGGGTGCCCTGGTGGGCACTGCTGAGGCCACACCTCAAACCCTGGGGTCAGCTTTGGACTCCTCACAAGAAAGGCAGTGAGGAGCTGGAGCAGGTCCAGAGGAGGAACAGAGCTGGGGAAGGGGCTGGAGGCACCAGGAGTGGCTGAGGGGGCTCAGGAACAGAGCTGGGGAAGGGGCTGGAGCACCAGGAGGGGCTGAGGGGGCTCAGCCTGGAGAAAGGAGGCTCAGGAGGGACCTTCTGGCTCTGCACAACTCCTGACAAGAGGGGACAGCTGGGTGGGGGTTGGCATCTCCTGGAAACAAGGGACAGGATGAGGGGAAGTGGCCTCAAGCTGTGCCAGGGGAGGTTTAGGTTGGATATTAGGGGAAAAATTTCATGGAAACAGTGGTCAGATACTATCTGGGACAGTGGTGGAATCATCATCCTTGGAGGGACTCAAAAGATGTGTGGATGTGGCACTTGGGGAGGAAGGAAGGGAGAGAGAGAGAGGAAGGAGAGAAAGGAAGGAGGAAGAGGGAAAAGGAGTGAGGAGGAGAGAGAGGAAAGGAGGGAGAGTTAATGATGGGTCTCTGTGATTTTGGAGGGCTTTTCAAACCCCACCATTTCCATATTTCTGTGATATCTAGGCCAGGGAGAAGGGATGTGTCTGTGTCTATAACTGGGAGTAAAATGATCATCAGGTACCAAATATGCCAGCATGGATTTTTCTTCTCCAGAAAGCCTGAGAGGAGAGAGCAGGTGAAGGAAGTTGAGGCTGTAATTAAGAATAAAAGGGATTTCTTAAAATCAGATACGATTTTAAGATGTGAGGGTGAGGAATTTAAGCCACCAAGTGGTCAGAACATCCTTTCCTGCTGTATTTAAACTGATTACAGCTTTAGTTAGCAACTGAAATGCTTCAGAAAGGAACTAGAATAAGAGCATAGAAACACTAAAACCCAAGAAATGCTGCTGTTCCTGAGTAAGGATTGGAACTTGAATTAATGTTTTTGAGTGGAACTTTTTGGAGCAGGGAGGCTGCAAAGGCTGAAAGTGTTTATAAAAGTTTATAGGATACAGCACAACATTTTTGAACTGGTGGGCTAAAAGTGGACAGTGATGTTCCATTTCCTTGTTGGTAACTACTTCTAACTTAATTAAAATTTAAAAAACAAGTGAGGGAGATCTGCCAAAGTCACTTTATCTCGTTTTGGGTTTTTTTCATGGTGCCAGTGTTTGAACCCTGCAGTGTCACTAAAACCAGTTGGACTTTACTGGGGGGACTGGAAATGCTGCATGTGCTTGTCACTAAACCAGATTGAAACTCAGAGGTGAATCATGAAATCACAGAGGCCAGATCACAGAAGGAGGAGCAGAATTTATTTTACAGCTCAGTGCTTGAGCCCTCCTGTGTGGAAAACCTCCTCTGAGGTTTCTGTGCTGGGTGGGACTGGGGGAAGCTCCTGGAGGTGACGTGGCTGTGGATGCAGTGGCCCTGCTGCCACCACCAGCACTGTCTGGGACAGGCACACACAGGGTGCTCAGCTACAAACACAGAGTCTAAATAATCCTTGGGAATGAACTTGGGAGTAGCTGAGCTGCAGTTTGGAGCTGCTAAACAGGCATGGGAGTGTGTGGAGCACAGAAAGCAGCACTCACTGCCCAAATCCCAGCAGCTCCAGCTGGCATGGGCGGCAAACTTCGAGTGCATCCTGGTGTCCTTGCTTTGTTTGGATTCCCTGGAGCTCTTCTGGCAGGCCTGACCTTGTCTTTCTGCTCAGTCTGGGGTCTGGTCCAAGTTTCATTCCAGTGGGGCAGAATAACACTTGTCTGAGCCTCCCTGCCTGCCCAGGGTCAGTGCTGGCTCAGTGCTGCACTGACACCACAGTTTATTTGTTTATTTATTTGTTTGTTTTTTCCTTCCCAGGCCCAGGAGAGCAGCAGCGGGGTCAGCAGCAGCAGCATTTCCTCCAAGAAGAAGCCCAAGTTTGTCAGCCTGTACACCAGGGAGGGGCAGGACAGGCTGGCTGTGCTCATCCCAGGCCGCCACGCCTGCGAGTGCCTGGGCCAGAAGCACAAACTCATCAACAACTGCCTGGAGTGCGGGCGCATCGTCTGCGAGCAGGAGGGCTCGGGGCCCTGCCTCTTCTGCGGGGCCCTGGTGGGTGAACTGCCCCTCCTGGACCTGGGGAAGTTGGCTGAGTTGGCCTTTGAGACAGGAATTCCTCTTGCAGAGTTGTAAAGCAGAGAAGGAAGGAATCTGTTAGGGCGTTTCGCCCACGATTTCGCTCCAAAGCCCATAATGCAGCTTTGGAGCTTGTCTGGTTCCTGACAAGGCACAGCCCTGGTCACCTTGGCAGGAGCAGTGTCCTGCTTTTTCTTCAACTCTTGCATAATGTGGATCCTTTGAGATACCTTTTAACACCCACATTCAGTTCAAACGTCACCTTTTAGAGAAAGGGGATAAGTTATTGATGGCAGATGAATTCTTCATGTGAGAGGAAAGTATTAGTTGGGTAGAGCAAAATGTTTTAAAGCAGACTGGTTGCTATTCTGAAACATCAGTTTAACTCCCAGTGGCCAAGAGGGAGAGAAGAACTCTGAGTTAAGGATTGTGGCTCTGCCTGGGATGGTTCTGAGCTCATTTCTTGTCCTTTGAGCTCAATCACAAACATGTCCACCCATGGAACAAGGAGATACCAAACTCTGTATTTCTCTTTTAGTAAAGAACTCTATATTTCTCTTTTAGTAAAGAACAAACTTCCAGGGTTCCCCATGCCAGTGGGGCAGAGAGGGAGGTGTGGATTGTCACTGCCACTTTAGACAGCCTGAACTGTTGTGCAGGGCTCTGAAAGTGGTCAAGCTGTGACATCCTTCCCATGTGATGTCCTTCCCAAACTTCCATTTCCTTCTTTTCCTCAGGTGTGCACTAAAGAAGAGCAGGACATTCTTCAGAGGGACTCCAACAAGAGCCAGAAGCTGCTGAAGAAGCTCATGGCAGGTCAGTAGCTATTCCATACCTGGAATTGAATGAATCCAAATGGTTTGTGTGCATTATTTCCTTCAGACTTCACTGAGCCTCTTGCCCTTTATCTGTGGTAGGCATTAAAGGGATTGATTGGGAGTTGGTCCCTTGGATCCTCCTGCAAGCTCCAGGCAGGGTTCCTGGGCTTCAGCAGAGGTGACAATGGTGACAATGCCAGCCTGGTGTGTCCTTTCCCTGAGGGCCCAGGGCTGCTCATTTGGCATTCCAGAATCAAGCACAGGAACTGGATCATTGTAGCTGTCCTTGAAAATTAGGATGAGTCTCCTGTGGAATGTGTGCTGTGGAGGATGAAGTGCTGCTGTCTGATTTGCTGGGCTCAGAGAGGTGGTGGTTAATATTTTCTAATGGCTCTTCTTGTCTCACATTTACCTTGGGAGCTAAAAATAGGAACAGAGCCAAGGAAAGCAAGAGGAAATAGTACCCAGTGTCCCAGCAAAGACCTGTGCATTGTGGGGTTGTTTGTGTGAGTTTGGCAGAACTACAGCCAAGGTCATGGTGTTCTTGATTGGAAAACACACTCTGCTGAAGAACTGGGGAAATATTTACTCCAGATCTGGGCTTCTCCTTAGAGCTGTGGAGATAGCAGGAGGATGGAAGTCCTTGAGAGCACCAGCCTGTCTGTTCTTTTGTCTCTTTTCCCTCCTGCCCCTGCCAGCTCTTTGTTATCTGTGTAGGTAAAAGCTGGAATATAGTTTGCTGTTTGTCTTGATAGTAAAAATTGTGGATCAGTGACCAAAGGGAAATACAGGCAATTGTTTCCCTGAAATGAAGGCATTTCCCAGTGTGGTGAAATATACTGGTTTGTTCCATCATGGCTTGGGTTCAAACCTTTTGTGATTTTTTTTTGGGTTGTTCTCGGTTGGTTGGTTGGGTTTGGGCCCCTTGGCAGGAGGGATAAGAAGGAAGAGCATTTGCTGGGAATAGATTTCTCCATCTCTGGGAACAGCTTGGGGAATCTGGTGTGCTGTGTCAGGATATTGTTTGTAGGAGGCACAAACAGCAGCAGAGGGCTCTGTGTGTCCCTGGAATCTGTCCTGGGCAAGAGGCTCTTTGTGAGGGTAACACCATGGGGAAGGGTTTGGCTTTTAGGAGGGGACTCCTAAAAAAGCTGGGGTTGTTACTGAAGGAGAAAAGCATCCAAACCTTAGAGCCCCTCCCAGTGCCTAGAGGGGCTTATGGAAAGGAGGGAGAGGGTCTGCTCAACTGGGCAGATCATGATAGGACAAGAAGGAATGGTTTTAAGCTAAAAGACAAGAAATTTAGATTGGATATTGGGAAGAGATCCTTCTCTGTGAGGGTGGTGAGGCTCTGGCACAGGTTTCCCAAAGAAGCTACGGCTGCTCTATCCCTGGAAATGTTCCAGGCCGGGTTGGATGGGTCTTGGAGCACCCTGGGACGGTGTCCTTGATGTTCCACTGTGGCAGGGAGTGGAATGAGATAAGATGAGATGAGATGAGATGAGATGAGATGAGCTTTAAGGTTCTTTTCAATCCAAACCATTCCATGATTCTATGGCCCAAGGCCCATGGTTAGTGATGGAAGGAATTTTGACTGCCCCAATTGCTAGGGAAGGGTGAAGGAGAGCCAAAGACCAAGAGCTTCTGCCTAAACTCCACCCAGATTTTATCACTGTGATATTTAAGGGATTGCTCCTCTTTGGAGGAAGGAGTCTGTGAAATGGGCTTGAGGCAAAATTGTGGTTTCAACCTCCCTAGAAAGATGCTGATCTTATGCAAAGCTGTACTTTTAGCTCCTGGCTTGGCTTTTAGTTTAGGGGGTATTTCTGCAGCCTGGCCCACCCAAATGCCTTTAACACTCTGACTGCTGAGCTGTGGTTTGTTCCACATTTCAGGTGCTGAAAATTCAGGGAATTTGGATGCCATAAGCAGAGACTTGCTGCCTCACCAGGAAGCAAGACTCAGATCAGGCCTGGAGAAGGCTGTGAAGCACAAAGACAAACTGCTGGAGTTTGATAGGACTAGGTAAGATACTAAGTGGGAGACTGTCATGAATAGCATAAACGACCTGGCAGGTGAGGTGCCTTCAGCAGAAACACTGGGAATTCCTTCTAAAACCCACACTGCAGCCACAGACACCTTAACTATGGCACTTGGTGGGACAGGAGTGTCTCAGAGTTACAGTTACCTGAGATTCTCCTCGGGGTTGCTGTTCCCCGAGGTAATCAGGTTTTCTGTCTTCTCTTGGCCCTGAGTGTTTCACACCATAGCCAGAGATGACAAGCTGAGTCCCCAGTGCAGTTTCCAAGGTTGTTTATTCTTCATTATCTCAGTTCTGTCTCAGCTCTGCCAGGCCTCCCTGGCAGGGGCATTATCTCAGTTCTGTCTCAGCTCTGCCAGGCCTCCCTGGCAGGGGCATTATCTCAGTTCTGTCTCAGCTCTGCNGCGGCCAGAGGGATGTCCTAGACTCTGACAGGAGTGAGGATCTCTGGAGTGGATCCCATTTGGGTGTCCTTGTTGGCATTCCAGCTCTCCAGAGAGATGGGAAAGAAGCAGGTTGGAGGGTGGGTTTGAGGCTCTGCCCTGGTCCCATGGTATCACTGCGGACACAGAAAGAGCCACACGAGGTCACGCTGGTGAGCGAAGCAGGAAGAAAAAGGGGCGAGTTTATTTACAAAACTCAGTTTTATACATTTCCTATGGGGCCCGTGGATTGGAGGATGGAATTCCACCTCTCAACCCACATTGGTCAAGCCAACTGTCAATCACCTTTCTCATCCCACCTAGAAATATGTAAACAATGAAAGACAGTTAGCAAAACATGGCCATTGTTTACAGTAGAAAGTGTGATAAGGTAACATTTCTGACTCCAATATGAAGAACATTACAGAAGGCTTAAAAAAGTCTTCAAAACCAGGGTAACACCATGGTGCTGATCTCCTGTGGGTGCTGCTTTCGCAGCGTGCGCAGAACCCAGGTCATCGATGACGAGTCCGATTACTTCTCCACCGACTCCAACCAGTGGCTGTCCAAGCAGGAGAGGGAATTGCTCCAGAAGAGGGAGCAGGAGCTGCGGGAGCTGCGCCACGCCTCCCGGCTCGCCAGGAAAATCACCATCGACTTCGCTGGCAGGCAGATCCTGGAGGAGGACAGCAGCATGGCCGAGTACCACAGCAAGTGAGTGAGGGCTGGCAGTGTGCCCGACAGCAGGGAGGTGCAAATCCTCGTGGAGAGTGGTCTGACACGGCTGCTAAAGCTGCCTGGGAAAGAGGTGTTGCAGGAGGCCTGTCTCAATTCAGCTCAAATTCACACCAAGCTGAGCTTCTGCACTGGAGAGCAGTGACTGCTCAAATTGGAAATCAGACCGAGCAGAGAAGTCATTTACTTGCAGGGAATGGGGCAAAAGATGCTTTGAGTCAGAGTGTGTGGGGAGAAGGGAGATGTTCCCAGGGGGAGCAGGGAATGTTCATCCCTCTCATTTGAGAAGGGAGATGCTCCCAGGGGAAGCAGGGAATGCTCATCCCTCTCATTTGAGAAGGGAGATGTTCCCAGGGGGAGCAGGGAATGTTCATCCCTCTCATTTGTGCTTGCAGACTGGATGAGACCATTGAGGCCATCAGCTGTGGTGCACTGAGCGAGCCAGCCAGGAGTCCTGGGACAGAGGTGACACCAAACTCTGGGGTTCTGGTGAATCCCCGTCTCCTCCAGCCTGCTCCTTTGGTCAGTGAGGCTTCAGGGGTTTATTCCAGAGTAGTGACTAATTTTGGGAGAGTTGAGCTTGAGAATTGTCAGTTCCAGCATGGCTGTAGAACCCCAAAAGGGTTTGAGTTGAAAGGGATTTAAAAGAGCATCTCATTCCTTCCCCTGCCATGGTAGGGGGACCAATCACTAGACCAGGTTGCTCTGTCCAGCAACACTTTCAGAGATGGGGTGACTTCTCTAAACAACCTGTTTCAGTATCTCACAACTCTCACAGTAAAGAATTTCTCTGTAATATCCCATCCCTCTGCCAGTGGGAAGCAGTTCCCTCTATTTCCCTTTGTTTCTCAGCCCCTCTTTCCTCCCCTGTGTCCCTCACTGGCCATCTCAGTTTGGGAGGGAGAAGGTTTGACAATGCCCAGCTCCTGGTGGGTTGGTTTACTGGAGTTTCAGCATCCCACCTCCTTTTCAGGAGTGCAGAGGAGTTTCTGAGAGTCACCCTAAGGCCATGTCACCCTTTCAGCTCTATTTTACAAAGCCTTTTCTGCCAGATTCCCATTTTCCAAAGGGCATCAGGGTAACAAAGGAAAACTTCAAACAGGATTTGCACTTGATAGTTACTCCTGGAGAGGTGCTAACCTTTCCCCTGTTTCTTTTGAACGCTCTCCAGTGGGTGGACCAGACTGGTTTGCTCCCACAAAGGAAATCTGTTCATTCCATGGAGTCTGGGAGCGAGGCTGGCGGGGAGCGGAGCCGGCTGCGCATCCAGGACAGGGAGCTGCAGGAGATCTCGGATGATGGGTGGTGCCTCAGCCTGCACCAGCCCTGGGCTTCCTTGCTCGTGAGAGGAATCAAAAGGTGAAGGATCCCAGGGGGAGGTGGGAGGTTGTGTTTCCCAGAGGATCTCTGAACCCACTGGCTCTGTGCAGTGACTGATGCCTGTGATAGCTCCAGGGGTGGGAGCTGAGCTGCTTCTTCCAGTGAGTTGAGCAGCTGGAGAACCTTTTTTTTTATGTAAAGGGCCAAGTTTCTTCACAGTGGGTGAATGTAGAAAGAGGCTGAGATTTCACTGCTGTAGTTGGGGCGTTCCTGTGTGGAATTTGAAAAGCAAATAAGGAAATCACTTGAAATGTGTTCTTCTGGGCTTTTGTTCAGCATAGAGAAGGCAACAGTGGCTTTGTTTAAAAGAAACCCAACCCTTGCCACTACCTTCTCCCCCTGGGCTGGGAATTGGGTTACAAAAAGAAGCTGCTACTGTTAATAGAAGCTGTTAATAGTGAACACAGTATCTTCCCTTTTTTCCCTTCACCACATTTCTCATTTTGGAGGCTGAAGCTTTTTCACTCCCCAAGCTAAAGATGCTGTAAATCTTACTGTGCCTGGATTCTTCATCTGGGTGTTCTGGGGATGCTCCAGCCACTCTGGTACAGCTGCAGAATTCCAGGATCTCCAGACAATTGTTCCATGCAGAGACCTAGGCCCTTATTGCTCCCTTGATTGTTCCATGGGACTTTGGGAGCTTGTAAGGGACTTCTGTGAGCAGATTGTCCTGCATGTGTGTTCTGCTGGTCCTTCTGGGCATTGATGTCCTCTAAAGACCTGAAGACATGCTCTGCTTTATTTATGACATTATTTTTTGCCCATTTCAGCTTTTCTTTGTGGTTCTGACACATTGCTTGGCTTGGGATAAGCTTAGCAGCAGGAATTGACTATATTGGAATGAAAATCTGTCCATGTGGGTGATTTCTGCTGAAGTTTTAGTCCCACATTTCCCTCTGTTCTTTAGGGTGGAGGGCAGGACCTGGTACACATCTCATCGAGGGAGGTTATGGATTGCAGCTACTGCTAAAAGACCTTCCCCTCAGGAAATCTCTGAACTGGAGGCCACGTACAGAATGCTGCTCCAGAAAGGTGAACTCCTCTCCTTGGTCCTTGGAGTGATTTGGTACATTGAGCCATGTAATGAGCAATATCAGAAATCCCTCTGTGCTGAGCAGGGAAAGCTGTATATAAAATTAAATTTCAGCAGCCCTAGGCCTTCATGGGGAAGATCCTGACCTGGAAAAGGCACCAAAAAATGTTAAAATTGCTGAATGTGTTCTTGTGCCTCAAAAAAGTAGAGGGAAGGGCACTCAGGGATTGGAAGACCCCAGCTGTGTGTGGGAATGCAGGCTCCCTGAAGAGATGTTTCTTTTGCTGCAGATGTGGAATTTCCAAGTGATTATCCCTCAGGATGCCTCCTGGGCTGTGTGGATGTGACTGATTGTTTGTCACAAGAGCAATTTCAGGAGCAGGTGAGTACAGAAATGAACCTTTCTATGCTTGCATTAACAGGTTTTTAAAGTGGTGGAACTTACTCTGGAGAAGACATTGAGTGGAAATTTTAGATTGTGTTGAGAAGACACAAGTTATTGCAGGGATTTATGTGGCAGGGGACATGAGAGGTCCTGGCAGCTCAGGACAGCATGGAAACATGGACAATTCTGCTGCAGTGGTGGTGCTGTGACCTTGTCCCTGCCCTCTGGTGGCTCTGACTGCCCTGCTATAGGAGAGGGTGGCTTGGCCTACACAGAGGGATCTCCCTGGTGCTTCTTGCAGGAGCTGGAGGTCACAGTGGCCTCTCTGGGGATGTCACACTGGCCCAGCTGGTGGGTGCTGTGCCCTGTTTGAGGCACTGAGTGACCTGGACACAGAGCCATGGAAGGAGGGGAGCTCCTTCCCACCAGGGAGGAGGGACAGGAGAGCCACAGCACTACCTGTGGTGAAGCAAGGCTGGAATCAGGAGCCTTTGGAGAAATCTCAACACATAAAAGGCCATGGATGATGATGATGGGTGTCCAGATGTGCTTAGAACATTGGCAGGTGGCCTTGTGAGGCTGCTCTCAGCTTGACATGGTTGTGAAAACCAGGAGAGATAAACCAGTTACTCTGTGTAACTGGTGCACCATGGTTAAAAAGGAAAGGAGGAATAATCTGGGCACTTCAGGCCAGTCAGCTTCACTTTGCTCTCTGGGAACCTCGTGGAGAGATTGCTCTTGGAACCCAGTTTTAGGTGAATGGAGGAGGAATAGTCAGTGTGGATTTACCTAGGAATAAACTCATGCTTGAGTTTATTGGATCCAATAGATAGGGTGGAGATTACCTGTAAACCTGCTGTCCTGGAGCAGGCAGGAATCCCAGAGGAAGTAGAATCCCAGTAGAAGGATTATTCCTCTTTGCATTGGTTAAACCACATCAGGGATGCTTGGGTCACCATAAAATTGTTGATAAACTGGAGCAAATCCCATGGAGACCACAAAGGTGGTTAAGGGCTGGAGCCCTGTGAGGAGAGGCAGGAGACAGAGAGATCTTCACTTCCTGCAAGGAGATTATTGGGAGACAGAGCCAGAAAAAAAGCCAGAGAAAAGAGGATTTAGTGGTTGAAGATGCTCTCTGAGCAGAGGGAAAAACCTCTTCTTAAAAACCCCTTTATTAAAACTCCAGCTGTTGTTCAAAACACATTATTAAAAGTCACAAAAACACATATTAAATATCACAAAATCTCATATTAAATGCTACAGGAAGAGCAGAGTTTGCTGTGGAACAGAATTCCTGCTGCTCCTGACAAACCCTGTGCCTGGCAGTGCCACAAGCCAGTGATCTGAAGGACACACACATTTGTATTTTGGATTTTACAACTTCAAGTCCTGCCAGCATTTACTGCACAAATCTGAGACTATTTACACCTCATGTGTCTTTGGGAGAAAAGAAAAAAGAGGATTTAGTGGTTGGAGATGCCCTCTGAGCAGAGCAGAGGGAAAAACCTCTTCTTAAAAAAAACTTTATTAAAACTCCAGCTGTTGTTCAAAACACATTATTAAAGGCTCTGCTGACATACAGGGCAGGAGGGTCATAAAGGGAAAGGGGAGGGTTCAATGTGGCTTAAGAAAGCAAATTACTGTAAGGATGGCCCAGCAGTGAGGCAGGCATTGCCCAAGGGGTTGAACAATCTTCATCTGGGAAGATTTTCAAGGCCCAAGAGGACAAAGCTGTGGGCAGCCTCACCTGAATTCAGTGTTGGCCCTGCTTTGGTTGGGAGGTTGGACTAGAGACCTTCTGAGACCTGAGTCTGATGCTGTGACTGATTCCATGCCCAAAATCTGCAGCAGGAGCTTTCCTTGGGGTGTGTTTTATGGACTTACAAAACCTGCACTTAGCACCAACCACAGCATGGCTGTTCCTGATCCCATTTCATCCCTGTTCACTCCACTGCTCCTTGTGCACATCAGGTTTGTTCTGGTGGGAATCACCAAACCCTGTAGGGCTTGACAGGGGACCATGACCATCTTGTGAGGTGGAACAGATGGGTTCCTCGGGGAGAATCCACCAGGGTGATCTTGCTGTGAAGAGCTGCAGAGGCAGCAGGAGCTGGGGCTGTTGTTTGGAAGTGCTCCTCTGCCTTTCCCAAACCCTGAGAGGTTTTTGCCTGGGAGAGATGCCTGGAAAGACAGAGGTTGTTATTTCTGGTGAGGCTGTGTCTCTTAATCACCAGAGGAAGGCAGAGAAATTAGAGTATGAGCAGCAGAGGGAGCTTTGGGACTGAAATACCATGAAACCTACAGGAGTATTTGGCTTTGTATAGGAACAAGCCTTTGGAGAGAGAGAGGAAGGGGCACTGAGGCCTTTTTGTAGGGATTTTCTTTTGTAACATCCATTAATTTGCAGTTTGGGCTTCAGTGGAGATGCCTGTCCATCTCCTGCTGTCTGTATCCATGGTGGAAAAGTAGATTTTGGTCTCTTACAAGTACTTCTCTGTTTGTCACGATCCCTCCTCTTCCTTTGTAGATGTGTTCTTCAGGCATTGGTAGAATGGCTGTGACAGCATCTCCAATCTGGGAATTGTGCTGTAGGTAACTAGCTTTAATATGCCCATGAAGGACCTTCTCAATTAGCCACATTCCCTGGAAATCCCTCCCAGTTTATGGGCACTGCTTGGAGGCAGAGCAGAGTATTCCAGGAGCACCATTATCATCCAACCTGTTAATGAAAGATTCCCTTTCTCCTCAGTGCTGTGGCATTTCCTGAGTTGCGTTTCTCTGGCTTTTTGTTGCTCCCGTATTGCAAACTACTTACATTTCCTAATTTCCTGTCTTTTTATGGTGATTTTGTCTGTTTTTCCCAGGATTCCTTTAAGCAGTGGTAATTTCCCTCACTTGTGACCTAAAATCCAGAGATGTGGATGCCTTTCTGCTGTTGCTTTCTGAGGAAATGTCTGTTTTTTTGGGCTCTGAGGAGCAGCAAGTGCATGTGAAGGAAGCTGAGCTGAATTTAGTTGCAGATGTCAGCAGGATGACAAAGTGTGCAGCACCAGCTCAGAAATCCCAGTTGGGTCTCGCTGGCAGTAAGAAATTCCTGTTCCTCACGTGGGTGTTTCAGCCCAGGTTCAGCAGCATCAGCACTGTGATCCAGCCATTTCCTGGTGTGCAAAGATTCCTTGTAGCTCAGGGAGAAAGGCAGGGAACATGATTCTTTTTCACCCTCTTGGGGCATGCAGAAACATTGGGTATTTTCAGGGAATGTGTGAGCAGGGAGGTGATGCTGAGCAGAGACCTCTCAGGGATTGAGCTCTCGTGGAGCTTTTCCAGGCTCTGTGCTTTGACTCACACCTCTCCTCCTCACCACCTCTCCTTTGAGGCTCCTGCATGTTCCAGAAAAAATCATTTCACAAGTGCAGGGTGAGCCTTGCTTGCAGGTTATCCCAGCCTCCCGAGGATGAAATAATTCCTGGCTTGCTCATGGTGTTTTGGTGGTGATCCAGTGTTTTTTGGCAGCCACAGAAGCTTGGTTTGACTCTTGTGACTATTTGTTCCCACAGGCAAAGGAGACTCTTCCTGGTCTTAGCTCTGTTTTTCTTTATCCTGGGGGTGCTCAGCCTGGAGGTGAGAAGGCTCCAAGGAGGTCTTGGAGTCCCCTCCAGTGCCTAAAGGGACTCCAGGAGAGCTGGAGAGGGACTTGGGACAAGGAGTGCCAGGACATCGGGAAATGGCTTCCCACTGCCAGAGGCGAGGGTTAGATGGGATATTGGGAAGGAATTCTTGCCTGTGAGGTCCTGGCACAAGTTTCCCAGAGCAGCTGTGGCTGCCCCTGGATCCCTGGAAGTGTTTCAGGCCAGGTTGGACAGGGCTTGAAGCAACCTGGAATAGAGGAAGGTGTCCCTGCCCACAGCAGGAATGAGATGAGCTTTAAGGTCCTTTCCAACTTAATCCAGTCTGTGACTCCATGGTTTTATGGTCTGTCCCCACTGTGACTCTCCTATTACCTCTCAGCCCTTTCACTGCTGTCACCCACTCCCTGTTTAGCACTGTCTGCAGATTTAATTTCCCTGCTGTTTGCATCCTCTCTCGGGTTGCTAATGAAGATGTTGTGGCACCCCGCTGGTATTTTTCTATCATTATCCTCATTTAAATTTTGGTTTTTTTTACACTTGTGCTCAAAAAACCAAAATTAAGCAACGCTGCCCCAGCAGAGTCAGCCCCATTCCCTGCCAGAGCTCTTGCATGATGATGAGGGAGGGGTTATTTATCTGCATTTTTACTGCACATGTAAGCCTGGCCTTTCATCACCACTGAGAGGGGGCGGTCCTGCCTTCCCCTGCCCTACCTGCAGCATTTGAGGCCGGTTTGCAGAGCCTGAGGAGGTGTGGGAAGTGATGATGGAGCAGGATTTGGAGTGCTGGAGCTGGCAGGAGCAGAGGAAGAGTGGAGATGTCCTTGGGATTAGGATCAGGGTCACATCAGGTACCCTAATCTTGGTTGTGCTCCCTATTGCGTGAACTAGTTAAATCTGCTCCTCTGGGTCTCTAGCCCACGTGGAAAACAAAGAAATTCTTCCAGTCAGAGGTGATTTACAGCACCTCTTACTGCTCAGAGCTGTGATCTTTGACTTGAAGCTGCTCTGGCAGCAGCAGATGTGTTCAGGTAGGAGGGTCCAGCATCACTTGCTCTGTTTGCAGGGAACTGCAGCAGGAGCTGCTTCCTGAACTCAGCCCTGGTTGCCTGGTGCCTGGAGATCCCTCTGAAATCTCAGGATTTCCAGTTGAGCTTTGCACATTTTGCCCCTCCTCAGAGCACATTCTGGGCTCATTTCCTTCTCCTCCTGGCAGCAGCCCAGAAATCCCTGCTCAAGACCAGAATGATTCCTTTGTTACACTTTTCAGCTGGAGGTGACCTGGAAACTTTTTTCCCCCTTGGAGATCCAAGCGTTCACTGCAGCTTTTCCCTGCTCTGGGCCTGACGTCACTGACACCTTGAGCAGAGCAAGGAGCTGCCCTTGTTTTCCTGCAGGAGGTGTCAGTGACTTCAGCAGCTCCCACTTGGGATCTGTGGGATGGGGCAGGCAGGGCTTGGCACAGCACTAAAGCCAGCAGGGAAGTGTTTACATTGATGCCATTTCCATGTGCTCTGAAGTCCATGTTCATTTTGCTAATGGCTTTGATCTGAGAGGCTATTGAACTGGAAAAGGAGTGTTTCCTGCTGCTGTTTTGGTGGTTGATAGGTGTGTTTGGCTTATTTTGAGTGCAGACACACGCAGATACCTGGATGGAGCTATTATACTAGGCTGAAATATTGGCTAATTATGTTTGATGGGAGTTAAGTGCTTATTTTTCATTTCTAGGTGATCACTTAGTGTCCTAAATCTGCACAGGGGAACATGTAGAAACTATTTTTGTGCCACAAGATTGCAGCTATCATTTAAATAGGCTCCAGCTTTCCCACTCAGGAAATTGGGGTTTAAACTCTTGGCCTTCTCTTCGCTCCCTGGTGAAAAGAGCAACAAAAAAAATGAGACTCAGATGCCCAGTGTACAGAACTTGGTTTAGATTCTCAAATAGGAGTGAAGAAGGGTAGAGACTTTCTATATTTAGACTCCAGAAGGTGCCTGTTTAGATTATCTCCAAATAAAGGAACAATAGCCCTCTGGGAATATTTTCCTGGGGAGTTAATGGGAGGGAGAAACACAAACACAGACATTGATGTATACTTCTAAGAACAGTATAAATGCATAGAGACTTTTTATGAGGACCTGGTCCCTGAGGGAAAGGTTTCCTAGTGCAGGCTCCAAGTGAGACAAATGCCTGTTTGTGTGGTGCTGTCCTGGCGCCTTCCTTGCCTCCACCACTGGGATATTTGCCTTCTCATTCCTGAGGCACCTCTCCCAGTGAAGGATTTCTAGCTAGGTCAGATATCCTTCCTTCTCGAGCTGTCTAGGTGGCTGTTAATGATTGCAACCCATGAAAGGCCTTTGAACTTTACAGGGCCTTGCATTCTCCTGAGCTGAATTTGTCTTTTCTGCGTGGCCAGATGCCAGATCCAGCGGTGTCAGGCATTAGGCTGGCTCACAGGGTGATGCATCTCTTTAATTCAGGTTCTCACCCCACAAAACCCCCTGATTTGTGGTTCTGGGAGCAGAGCAGGAATGCAGCTGGTTTGGATTAGAGACGGTAAGAGATGGGGGAGTTTTTCCATATGGGAAGTGCTTTGGTTTTCATCAGAGGCTGTTCTGAGGCTCCAGCTGCCTTGCATAAGCCAGCAGGTTTGCTCAGGCCACTGCTCAGGCTGTTAAGATGAAGGAGAGATTGTCACTTGATGATGATTAATTTAGGAATGCATTAGCATGCCAAAGAAATCGAATGATAGAGGCCTGCTTGCCCTCTCCTCTGGTTTCCTAGACCCAAGGGAGAAAGTGAAGCCAAGGCTGAAGCATATGACTTAATTAATGATGACTGTGGACTTTGCCTCTGCTACCATTTCAACAAACTACTCATGAGCTGGCAGGGCCTCTTCCCTCTCTCAGATGGGGTCACTGATACTTGCTGCCTTCTCAGTGTTTGGGTTTTATTTAATCCTGAAACTGAGGGTGAGATAAAACTGACCTGGAGCCCCAGGTCAAGTGCCCCACTGCCTTCCCATGCAGGCTGAGCCTTGGCCACCCTTTCCACGGTGACCCCAAATGTGTCAGCTGCAAAACACAACCCCCACAGTACATGTGGAGTGCCCAAGGACTGCTTGCTTAAGCTTTTGTTGGTGTGTCATTGATTTCCTAACCCTGAACAGACTGGTTGCTCCAATGTGTTTCCTGGTGCTGTGAGAGATCCCATCTGAGGGGTTGGATCAGTCCTGGGAGCAGGTGCCAGCATCACCTCTCCTTGGGGAGAAGCAGCTGCCCAAGTGAGCCAGGGCAGGACACATCTGGGCAGGGCTGCATTCCCAATGTTTGGGTTTTCTGGTTTGGTTCTGTGTCCTACCCTTGTGAAAGCTCTGATTGTGAAAGGATTTTGGGAAGCTGCTTGAAGTCTGCCTGTCTCTGGCCTGGTGCAGCTCCATGAGGTTCCCTGGTTCACTTCATCTCCTCCTCCCCACTGCTTTTCCCTCCTCCTTGCCCAGTCTGTCCGATGGGGCCGTGTTGGAGCTGAGCTTAGCCCTGCCCCTCTGTCCCTTGGCACAGGGGGATGAAAACAGCCCTTTCAGCCTGCTACCTTCCCAAATATTATTCCAAGTCCACTCAGTTTCTCCTGAACTGGTTGTCAGGCGCTCTGTAAACACCTCTGGCCTTTCCAGGGTTCACTGTGGGCGGGTGTTGTCCTGGGCTGGGATGTGAGCTGCAGGAGGGGGTTGGTGGCTGTAGGTCCTGTGACACCAGTTCAGGGGGACCTGGGGGATGCTGGCACTGCTGGGTCCTCTGGTTCTCCCCCATCCTGGAGCCCTGGCAGACTGCTCGGAGTGCACCAGCACAAGTTTGAATTTTAAATCTACATTTCAAAGTCCTGTTATTACTTACTGTGTTTTAATTGCTTCCCCTGCCATTCAAAGTGTAGGAACACCTCGATGAGAGCTGAGCTCTGGGCTGGGGGTGGAGAACACCCAGTGGATGGATCTGCCCAGCTGGGGAAGGAACCCAGTGATCCCAGCCTGCTGTGCCTGGATCTGGTCCCTTACCAGCCAGGCATGAGAGGGGCAGAGCACCAAGGGCTGCCAGGCATTGTGGTGGGAAGGAGGGGAAGGGAAAGGAAGGCAGGCTCACAAAATTCCTTGTGCATCCTGGCGCAGGGAGCATGTGCCAGCACATGAGCTGCCAGCAGCAGCTGTAAGCGCTCAGGAACAGCAGGGAGGATGTTGACTGCAACAATGCATCAAGGCTGCGGTTTGTAGCCTCAATAGTCAGGCAGTTAACTTTTTTTTCTCCTTTTTTTTAACAAAGACATTTTGATTGCCAAATCCATAACCATTAGCAGCTGTGGTTTCGAGCTGTTCCTTCCTCACACGTTGCAGTCTAGACCTGACAGGCTTTCAAACAAAAGTTTGGCTGATGTCTTTTGTTTGGATTTCTTTGTGATCCCACTTTTTTCCCTTCTTTTCGTGTTCTGTTGGTTTGAATTGAACATCAACTCGTATCCCTTTGCTAATGCAGCCTCTGTGGAACAGCTCTGCTGCATCTTTGAGCTCTTCCATGGCCAAGGACAGCTTGTAGTGTTCTTTGAGTGGATGTTCTGGATGTTTCTGCCTCAAGCTAGAAAATCTGGCATTTCTAGAAACTTGGATCTGCTTTAGGGTTTCTGTTTAGGAAAATGTTATATTTCTCTTGGGCCAAAGGCTGGTTGGCCTGTGACCTTAAAAGATGGTGCTGGAGAATGTGCTTGGAGTTGGAAGTGTGATGCAAGGCTGTGTCATGAGGGTGATCAAAACTTGGTGCTCTGCAGGAGCTTTTCAGGACCGCAGGGCTGAATCAGGAGGTGACACAGCTGTGGTAAACCTGGATCTGCTGGTTGCAATTGAGTGTCACCTTTGAGTGAATGTGGCCTGAAGGGTGAAGGCTGTGTTGGGAAAATTGGCTGGATAATTCCCCAAAGGGAATGTCCTTGTAAAGAGATGATGGAGAGCACTGCTGTCAGAACAACAGACAGGGAGCTGATGCTCCTCAACCACTCTCCTTGCAAAAGTGACAGGCCAAATGTGGCACAGTGGCACCCACATCCAAATAAGCATTATCTCTCATATTTGATGGCTTCATTTCTCCTGGATTCATGTGTTTGTGGTGGAGGCATTGCTGCAAAGGCCCTTATTTGGCTTCAGCACCCCCATCACTCCCAAAAAGCTGCCCATTTTCTTTTCCCTCTTGCAAACCACTGAAGAAACATTTTCTAGCTGGATGGTGAGCAATTTCCCTCCGGAGAGGAGGAGAAAATGGCTGGTTAGTAGTTAATTACCTGTTACGTGTCTCTGACAGCCATGAAGCTTATGAGGCATGAAAGAAGAGCAGATCCGCCTCTCCCACAAATCACCAAGAAAACAGGGTGAAGGAAGTTGGGCTCCCAGGGGATCCCTTGCATCCCACTCCTCTTTTTGCCTGTGGCCAAGGGGGGTCTCCAACACCCAGGAAGAGCCCAGTGTGTGTTTCTGCCTGCTAGGGGGAGCTGATTTATTGCCACTGCTGGATCCAGCAGCCCCGCTCTTTCAGAGGAGATGCTGCCTCCACCAGGATGATTTTTTCCCTTTTGAATGCGTTTTATGGTGAACTCTCTTGCCAACACATGGGGTCTGCTTGCTTTTATTCTTTCCAGACAGTGCTGCTTTCCAGTGCTGCTTCTTTTATTCCAAAGCTCTTGGAGAGCAGCAGGGAAATGAAGGCTGGAGCGGGTGTCCTGGCCCGGCGCTGCCTGGCACAGCCAGCCGTGTTTTCCCTGTTGTTCACCGAGGAGCCATGCCAGGAAAATGATTCACCCCTTTCCATCATGAACCTTGCAGAGCATCTCAAGCACCTCCTTGCTGCTGTAAGATGGAGAGGCTGGCAGTGACCTGGGGAAGGACCACAGGTTCCAGCGTGCAATTCTCCGCCGCGCTCCGGCTGGCCGGGACGTGCGCTCCACGGCAGGGAGAGCTCAGGCTGCATTGCAGGGCTGGCTGTGTGTGAAACGGGGACTGTTCCCACCCCTTTGTGTCCCCAGGCCTTAATGAGAGCAGGAATGCTCCTGGAGGGTTGCTAAAGGAGCTGCCGGGAGCACTGGGGCTTTGTGCTGTGCAGAGCTGCTGCTCGGTGCACGCGGTGCCTTTGTTCCTGCCTCGGATGCACCGGAGCAGAGCTCATCTTGTTAGTGATGGTTTGGCTTCCCCCCAGGACATTTTCCTTCTGCTCTTTCCATTCCCCTGCCTTCGGGTCACAGCAGTTGGGTTCAAGCCAGCACAGCTTATTGGGGAGGGGTGCAGCAATCGAGGGGTTTGTGGTGCCCCTTCTCTGTGTGTTTTTTCTCCTGTGGAGGCAGAATCAGAATGAGCAAAGGGTCCCAAATGCTGCGTTGGTACCAGAGATGCTGGGTGAGCCTGCATGGCCCCAGCATCCTGCTGCAGGCTTTACCTAAATCAGGAAAAAAAATGGAACAGATTGGTGTAGGGGGGAAATATAGCAAGATTTTTTTTTCTCAGATGTCAGAGAAGGTGGGTTTGTGTCTCTGCTGGCTCTGAGCTGGCTCGTCCCCTCCTTTGCTCTTTTGCTGTGGGCTGTGGAGCGGGAGGCTGGCAGCCCTGCTGCTATTCCTGGTGGTGACAAGCTGGTGATGGGAGACGAGGGATGGTGAAAACAAAGTGTAGGGAACATTCATTAGCAATTATCCCTGCTTGCAGCTTGAGCTGGGTGGCTGTTGGGGACATCTGATAGCCACTTAATACACGTTCAAAGTGCTGGCTCTGGCGTGAGGGTGAGTCTGGTGGCTGTTTTTGGAGGAGCCCAGCTCTCAGCTCCCTTTTCCAGCTCCATTTAACCTCCAGCTCTTCTTGCGGGTGTTAAGCTGCCTCGAGATCTGCTTTTTTCTTCCCTCCCACCTAATCTCCTCACAGCTGGGATCTCCCAGACCTGTTAGCAGCAAACTGGAGCCCAGCTGGAGAGGTGGGACGAGCAGGGGGGGCAGTGGAGGCCGTGTCTGGGGGTGTTGGTGTGAGCAGTGGGAGGAGCAGCTCCTGGTGAGCCACATTGGCTGTTTGCAGCCCACAGAGCCCACTGGCCTCCCACCTGCCTTCTTGCCAGCTGACTGTAAGGTGGTAGAAGGTCTGAAAAGAGGCTGAATCATTTTTTTCACACTGTAGTTGAATTGCATAACCCCTCTCTTTTGAGCTTCCCTGGTCATCTGCAGGATTGGAGAAGGGTAGGTTTGCTCCTTCTTGAGGGACAGTCTGGCTTCTGGACTGTGTTTGTTGTAGCCACCTTCTAAATGCCAAATTGCTGCCAGGTAGAGGTAATGTAAAGCCTGGAGTACCAGCACCTATTTCATTAACACCCCCAATATAACAAAGGTGAGTTCTGTTGTATTTAAGAAGGGGCATCCCCCATCAGACTCCTGTCTGGGTTTGATTTTTGGTCTCTGGAAGAGAGGGAGCATGGTTTCCCTCTGAATTGACCTTTTATTTGAAAAACTGCTGTTGGAGATTGTCTTTATTTGGGCTCACAGAATCCCAGACTGGTTGGAGTTGGGAGTGACATTAAAGTTCATCCCATTTTATCCCCTGCCATGGGTGAAACACACCTTTCACTAGACCAGGTTACTGCAATCCCTGTCCAGCCTGAACAATATGACAAAGGTTATGCTCTGTCCTCTCCCTCTGCCATCCCACCTCTGGGTTTGGGGATTTTATTCCAAGGTTTACTGAAGTGATGATGGGCTGCCTGTGGGGTGGAGTAGCTGGGAATAATTTTTTTCTCTGTCTCTTAAACTTCCTGCGTTGCAGACAATGGAGTGGCTTGACTGACCTGTCACAGCAGAAACAGTGAGAAATTAGGATTTGGTACTTGAATTTGGGCAGCTTTGGACAATGTAACAGAGGCAGATCTGTTTGGTGTCTTGGTGGTAGTGTCTCCACTGAGAGTGGAGCTTCCTAAATTCCTGGGGGATGAATGGAATGCACTCATGGAAGGGACTGGGGGAAGAAGGGAGCTGGGATCTTGGCTTGGCTCAGCATCTTGTGGGAGTTTAGCCTCATCTTCCTCACCTGGGAGCATTTGACTCTAGGCCAAGGAAAGGGCTCTTTCTCAGCTCAGTAGGAATATTCTGGATTTTTGTTCACCAGGATGAAGTAAGAGGTTTCTGGGGTAGGTACAATAGGAAGCCTTAAATGTAGCAGATGAGAGGCTCCTTCTCTGCCTCCTGGGAATGAGATGCCAGAGGAAGGACCAAAGCCTTTTAAAATGAAGGACACAAAGGGATTTGGCTCACAGACAGAGATGCACCCTGGGAGCAAAGATGAAAGGCTGTGGTGTGGAAGCAGGAATTGAAGTCACAGTTGTGGCATCCGCCTTGGCCTTGAGATCGGATTGAGCGGGAGCTGTTGGAGCTGAAGGCTTGATCCTGGTTTTGAGTGAATGCTGTCAGTGCAGAAACCAACTGCCTATTGCTTTCACTGCTGATGCCTGTCTGGGAGATGTTCCCAGGATGGGGCTGTGAAAGGTGTGAGGGGGACATGGTGGTGTCCAGTCCACCTGGGAGGTGGTGACTGAGGGAATTTGGGAAGCAGCTGCATTCCAGCAGCAGGACCTCTGCAACACACCCGTCCTGGCTGCCCCACCTGGCTGAACCAGGCGTAGTGGGGCAGGAAAGGATCCCCTCTGAGGCCAGGGTTGGGTAGCCTTTGGTCCTCCAGCCTTGGAGGACCTTGGGCTTGTCCTCAGGTCCTCCAGCCACGGAGGTGCCACCAGTCACCTGGGTGATGCCAAGAGCGACAGAGCAGTGCCAGCGTTTCACACTCCCCAGGCGTTGGCCGGGGATATTCACATTGGCTCTTCCTAACCTTCCAAGATCCTCCTTCCCTGCAGATGGGAAATGAAAATCCTTGGCATGGGCACGGAGCAGTGGAAGCAAGTCAAGTGAGGTGACTCAGCCAAAAAAGAAGAGAGGAAGAAGCCTGTCCAAGCCCGGGTGGGTGCAGTGGGGCACCGTGATGCGGATCGGTGCGGCTCCTCCTCCGCGGCACAGAGCTGCTCGGAGCAGCTGACTGCTTGCACCTCTCTTACTCAGTGCACAGCTCTTACATGCTGTTGTAAAATGAGAGGGCTTGGAAATGCTTCCCCTGCTTGATCCAATCTCAGCGTTGGGCTTCTGTAAATCTCCCTGAATTGCTGGCAGTGCTGCCAAACCCTGCTGCAGTGTGGGGAGAGCGGGTCGCTCCCTGCTTCCCTCGCCGTGCCCAGCTGTTCCAGGGCAAATCCAAACTCATTTTGGCAGGTCGGTGAGAGCTTTTCAAACACTCAGCCTAGGAGTCATTTGTTAGTAACAAATGGGGGATTTGCCAGGACACGCAGCTCCATCTGGTCTGGCATCCTGTCCCCTCCAGCAGCCTTGATGGATCTGCTCGAGGAAGGCAGGGGAGCAGGAAGAAAAAGAAGGCAGTTTTCCCATGGAAGGAAAACCACTTCCTCAGTGCTCTGTTTGAGCAGGGTTTCCTGGGCTGGAGCATCCTTGTGGCATGTGCTGTCCTCAGTGCCTGTCTGTACCAGCTCTGTAGCTCATGGACAATCTGAGGTGAGAGCTGAGATATCCATTTTTATGACTGTTTTGCATTTCACCTCTGAGTGCCGGGGAGGCTGAACTGCAGTCAGCCAGGATCTTGGTGTGCTTCCTGCATGGAGTGGGTTTTTTCTCCTTTTTCCCCACATGGTTAATGAGGGAAACAATTTTAAAGGTCTTTTTCCAACCTAGATGCTTCTATGATTCTATAATCTGTTTATTCTCTTCCTCTAAAATTCCCCCATGTCTTCAGTGTGGTAAAATCCCCACGCTGACTCTGTGAATGAAGCCAGCCCTGAGCTGGCCTCTCTGAGCCATGACCTTGGTATGTAGCAGGTGTGATGCTCACCCTTTATATGCAAGTGAGTATCAAGGAATGCATGACCCCCAGCAGGGCAGTGCACACTCTCCAAATCTCAAACCCTTGTGTTCAGGATTGAGCTTTGTGGGGAACACTTGGGGATGTATCTGTAGCTGGGACAGCTGCTGGTGCCCACCCTTGTGGTGGTTGTTTCAGGCTGGGTTTGGCAGGTTGTTTTGGTTGAGGTGCTGGTGTGCTGTCCGTGACCAGTTAGATTTTTTTAGTGGGAATACTCTCATTCCCAGTCATCTGAATCCGGGGATACATCAGGCTGAAAATCCATCCCTTGCTGGTCCCAGTGAACAGGTGGGCTGGTGATGGTAGGGCCTCAATCACCTCCCTCTCAACATCCTTGGGTTCTGATCAGCCTAAATCAAGTGTGAAACCACAGGGGTGGCACAGGTCGGTGCTAAAGAGGGCTGAAAGTGGTTTGGGAACACCCAGGGTGAATGGATCCAAAGAGGCAGTGACCTCCAGCAGAGGTGCCATGGGAAGAGCCTGAGCAAGGGGCTTGGAGAATAAGACCCAAACCTGGAATTGTTTGGGGTTTTTTTCCATTAGAAGTTCTTGAAGTGGTTTGGTCTGAGCTGCTACAGCCTCATCTATAACCCATGTCTTGGCTAAGATCCCTCTGTTCTTGCTCACTGAGCTCTTCCTGCGCCCGTGCAGCCGTCCTGACTCTGCTCTCTGTGTCTCTCCCTGTTTCACAGTATCCACACCTGAGCCAGGAGTCCGGGTCTCCGTTTGTCTTTATCTGCACTAATCCCCAGGAGATGGTTCTGAAGTTTCCCATCAAAGGAAAACACAAAATCTGTAAGTAGTAAAGTTTCCCCAGATGCTCCCCCAGCCCTCAGAGCCGGCTCCCCTCGCCATCCCAGCTTGCCGTTGCCAGATGAGTTCCCAACCTTTGCCGTCTGCTCTTTGATCTGGAAGTGTTTGTTTAATGCCTCGAATACATCTGTAATATTTTTTTGTCTTCAGTTCCCGTTTCCCCAGATGTTGCTTCCTTCCAAATACACTCTTCTTCCTGCCTCTGCAAACACTCAGGAGTCAAAGAGCAGCCGTGTCGGTGGCTGATCTGCTGCCGGCATTAACCAGGGTCAGGATAGGAGTCAGTGCAGCAATGCCCAGGCAGATCCAGGCACCCTCCATGTCCTGTAGCTCCAAATCCCACTCTTACCCCTGAGGACAGTGAGGGCTTGGACAGCAAGAGCTGCAGGTCCAGATGGATGTTCCCCCTCTGCAGGGTGGTGGGATGGGATGTCCTGGCAGGGGAAGCTCTGCAGCATCTGCCCGCGCCGCGCTTGCCAGCGCCGTTATTCCCTTTTACGAGGCACCAGCCCCTCCGCAGGCTGCCGGGTGTTCCTGCCCGCTGCTGGAAAAAGGATGGAGGAGGGATGCAGCAGCTGGGGAGCCTGCAGTCAGCTCTGTCCTTATTAGCAGCCTCCCCTCCACACAGCCCGGGGAAGGCTCCGCACGTGCTTGCCGGGGATGTGAAAAATTAATTTGACGGGCTAAAAGCAGCAGAAGCAGGAAGAGTCTTGGCTGTTTGTTCAGCAGAGCTGACAACTGGGTGATCTCCATCCTTTCCACATGAATCCTTGGGCTAGTACCTGGGGCTCAGGAGTGTTGGGATTTCTCAGGACTGGTTAATAAGGGCTTTTTGAAGCACAGCAGAGGGTTATTTTTGTTGGCTTTGAGGGTGTTTTTCCCTCTCTGCTCAGGGAAGCATCTTTCTCCCACAGCTGGGTGTTGGGATGTCCTGCAAAACCATTTGGTTTGTTCCTTGCCTTTTTGAGCAGCAGCTGGGAGGTGTGTTCAGCCAATGGAGACCATTGCTTGGAGACCTGCAAATGCTCAAATCTTGCTTGTTGTCCTCCCCCTAGATGGGTTATTCTGAGTGCCAGTGAGCAGCCAGGAGTTATTTAGGATGCAAATCTTGGCTGTGAGGGAACAGCCTTGTGGCCCTTGCGTGCTGGTTCAGCCACTGCGTCCTTTTTTCCCCTTGTTTTAACCTCTCCTTTGCTCTCGCCAGGTTCTCGTGCCTTTTCACTCCCACCTCTGCCTCTGTCTGGCCATGGGTGGCTGAGGGTGAAGCTGCTCTGCAGCTCCTGCGCGTCTGCCTCGCCGGGTGCAGGTGCTGCCAGTCCCCTCCCCATCTGTCACATCATCTCCTTTGTGTTGTGACACTTTCCTGCTTGGAGAAGGATCAGTCTAACAGCCTGGAAGGAAGCCGGCTGTGCTGGCGGCTGCCTGTGCTCCCACTCCCACTGCTGGCCCTGCCTTCCCTGCCCTCCATCCCGACAGGAGCTGTCACAGGAGCAGCGCAGGGGGGCTGTGGAGCTGCGTGTTCACCTCCCGGAAGGGACACGCTCCGTCTGGGTGATAGTTATGACAGCCTAGGGAAGGAGCAGGGAAGCCTTTGACCTTTCATCAGCGCAAGGCAGTGTTTTAATAGAAGCTGGCATTGCATCCCAGGCAGTCAGAAGCTTAATTCTCCCAGCTGGAAGCAGAGCAGAGGGAAGGTGCCAGCTCACATCCCCACCTGGACTTGCTGGCTGCCCTGGTCTCCTTGAAACCTGGCTCAAACCATGACAAAATGCCAGTTTGTCCTGTTGGGAAGCCAAGCCAGAGCAATTTTCCTTGCCAGATAACAGCATGGACCTCGCCACAGTGACATCCGGATGCTTCTCTGTTGCAAATTACTTCTTTCTAGCAGCCTGGGGATGGGAAAAAACCCTAACATGGCTCAATTTTCACTGCCAGGGTCATTGTTTTTGTGGAAGGGATGGGCACAGTGTTGCATCTGGAAGCACAGCTCTTCACAAATACATCCCTGTGTAGTTTTAGCGCATGAAGGCAAAGCTCATTGGCCTTTCTCATTGGAGATTTCCTTGAATCCAGGCAAAGCTACCCTGAAGCATCACTTAGGAACCTCCCTCCAGCAGCCAGCAGCTGGAAGAGTGCAGAGAAAGGACATGGTGTGAGACGAGAGGCCTTGAATCATTGAGCAGAAAGAGCAAGGGACCCTGGGGCGCTTTGCCTTATTTTTAGCCTTTTCTTAAAGGTTACCTGTGTAATGTGTGGTTGCCAGCTGGAAGAGCAGAGGAGCCTCCCAATTTTAGGGTCCAGGAGAAGCAGGTAGGCACATGAAATATAACAGCCCTGGTGACAGTAGGTGTTGAGGGACCAGAGTGTGAAGAGGATGAGAACTTGCTGCCTTTCTCCTGCCAAAACCACCGTGGTGTGGGGACAGGGTGGTCTGACACACTTCTTCTGGATGGGCTTGCTCAGGCTGCTTGGATGCCACTGGAAACATCAATTGCAAGGAGGGGGCTTCTTCCTCATCCTTAGGTGGTGGGGGAAAGTCTTCTCTGGGGTGGCCAAGGGGATGGAAGGTCTCCCAGAACACCTTCCAAGATGTGAAGGACAAGGAGAGGCAGTGTTTCCCCCAGGTCCCCGGCGCTGCTGGCTGAGCTTTTCTCTGGTGGCAAAGGCAGCAGATGGCCTTGGAGACCACCATGGCAACACGGAGAGGTGTCCCCATCACACTGGGTGCCCGTTGCTGGGGGTTTGTTGTCCCCAGTGCTCCTTTCGCACTGTGGTCAAACCCGTCCGTGGCGCTTTGCTGCAGTCCCCATCTCCTCCGAGCGTATCAATGCGCGTCCTGCGGGCAGGCACAGGGATCAGTTTCCCCTCTGGTAGTGGCAGGCGAGTGCTGGATGTTAATTTCCTCCCTCCTCGCTGAATTTCCCCCCTTGGACACGCTTGCCCCTGGCTCCCCGGTGTCGCGCCTGCGGAGGGAGGCCGCGGCGGCTGGAAACGCCTGGCTCCTCAAGCAGGATAATTGGATGTGACAGGAACACACTAACTAGGAGACCTCGCTGCCTCCAGCTCATTTGCATTGCAAATAGCATTTAAAAATAAAGAGTGATGAGGGTTTGTTGTGTTTTTCTTTTTTCTTTAATCCCCTCTTTACAGGGAAGCTGGATGCAAAGATCCACCAGGGAGCAAAGAAGGGGTTAATGAAGCAGAAAGCCGTGCTGGGGAGCAGCACTGGTTCCCATGAAGCACCCAACTGCCTCTGAAGGATGCCAGCATGGTCTTCAGCTCTGGAAAGCAAGTTCAAGATGGATCCCTGATCCTAGATTGTTTCTAGGTATTGCTTTATCTCTTGTATTCCAGAAGTATTAAAAGAGACATGTTTATACCAAGACCTGGCCCAACAGCCCTGTGCTTCCAGGGAGGTCCTGCCCTGCAGACAGGGGTGGGTGGGAGATGGAGCTTGACAGGACCTGGTTCAACAATCCTGGCACCTCCAGGAGCAGCAGGTCCCAGAACGGGCATGGGGAGCTCTCTGGCAGCAGGAAGCCCAGCTCCATCCTGGCTTGGAAGGATCTCCCTCTCCAAAAAGTGCCTTGTGTTTTTGGCTCTGTGGGGTCAGACACATGGAGGAGAAGGGCAGGATGTGAGGGGATGAGGGGGATGGCTCCCAACAGCCAGAGAGCTGAGCCCTGCCAAGTGGGGATGGGAGGTTTGAGGTTAGAGGTGGGCTCTGTGCCTGCTCACAGGTGCTCTTCCAGCCCTTTGGAATCACTGCTCAGTGCACAACCTTACATCCTTCTGCTGATTTGTACCAAAGCAGCAGCCACCCCCAAGACCTGACCCCGGGCAGCTGTGTGTAGAACACCTTTGGAATAAGCTGAAATTTGCCTTTTTCTCTACTCTTTCACACTGGACCACTCCCCACATTACTGTGTCCATGCTCACCATGCACTGGTGAGTACTGGGCTGTGATCCCTTCGTGCTGCAGTGCTCCAGGCTCTGCCTTGCCATGGCCTAAGAGCTCCTCCTCATTACCCTGAGCCCACCCTGCTCTGGGGGGCACAGAGTGACTCCCCAGCACTCCCAGCATCCCCTCTCCTCTCCCAGGAATGCAGTGGGAGCTGCCAGCTTGACTGCTTGGCACAGTCCCTGGGTGTAGGCTGTCCAAGCCCTCTGTCCCCTGGGAGAGGAGGAGGGTGCAAAGCCTTCGTGCTGCAGCACTGGAATCATCCCATTCCATTTGCCCTGGGAGTTGTTTTCTGGCTCCGTTTGCTGCCTGTGGGATCTCTGAGGTGCTGGAAATAATGGGGCTGGATCCAACACCCACTCACGTTGTTCCTCAGTGGGAAAATCCTCGCAGGTGTTTCAGCTCTGAGCTGCCCGCGATTGGCACAGAATTTATGGTTTGGGGAGCTGCTGTGCAATGTGGCCAAGGGTGACAGGATTCTCCTGCTCCCTTCCTCCTCTGGCTGCATCCCCCCATCCACTCTGTCCCTTGTGTCCCATCACTGCGGTCCAGTCAGCTGTGCTGGGATTCCTAGAGACTTCCCTACATTCTTCTTACCTGTCTTGGTGGATGTCCCTTGAGAGTGATGAAGAATATCTCTAGTGCCAATAGGAGCAGAGCTGTGGTGGGATGAGGGGCTTGGGGAGTCATCCTGGGGTCCTGGTGCCTTGGGAAGAAGGAGGCAGGAGAGCCTTCCCTGTGGGCTGTGTGGGAGAGGTGGGACACACAGGGTTGGAGTCAGCAGCCAGGGAGGAGGTGCCAGGCTGACTCCAGGTGGTGCAGCTCCAGCTCCTGCCTCTGTCCCAGGAGTGCAGCACCATCAGACAAGACCATGACAGAGTGGCATCTTGTACCAGCTCTGTGATCCCACAAAATCACACCTTTCCATCATACCTAGTGCCTGTTAAAATCCCCGTCCCAAGGTCCTGCTTCCCCAGATGGGTCACCCAGCCCATACCTGAGCCAGGCTTTAATATGAGCCCATGATTTGGCTCCATATTAAACCAGATCCATCTCCTGCATCCACCTCTGAGAGTGGCTGCTGCTTGTCACCTCCCTGTCCTTTGTCACTTACAGCTCACATCTAGCTGGTGCCTGCAGGTTTCATGGCTAAGGGTTTCACATCCACCCTTGTCTGTAGGATTCTGTGGGATCTCTGACAGCCTCAGGCAGGCTGGATCACAGGCCCTGCTCGTGGCCGTGGCAAAACATGTCACTGGAGCCATGCTGAGGTCATTCCCAATGGAATTACCTTGCCTGGCGGGGGTTTTATTTTCCTCCTTTATTAGTGGCATCACAGTTTTACCAGGAAAGATGCACTGACCCATCTGTAGTTCATCCTGTGTTCCTGTCTGATGCTGGTTTTCCTACCCTTGAAAGCACCATTCCTGGTCTGAGATTTGCTGAACATCAACACCAAATGCCCATAAATCCTTTCACCCAATCCTTGAAAATACTTCAGTAAAAGCTGACCTGGTTTTATTAATACAGGTTGTCTTGGAGCCTGCCAGCATTGGCTCTGTGCTGTGAGAGAACAGTTTCTCTCCATCAGGATAAGGAAGAGTTTCTCCTCTTTCTGTCTTTTGGGCTGTAAGAGAATTCTCTTCTCATCCCTCTTTTCCTTTTGCTTTAAACATCTTCTTGCTCCCTCCCACCTGCCCCAGCCCCAAAAGCTGGTGAGATCCCCAAACCTCTCGGCATCACCTCCTTTGCCAGGGATTTTGGTCTTGTGTTGTCCTTGTTTGGGGCAAAAAGCATCACAAGAAATTGGCATCTCCTTTGGTGCTCTGCTGAAACCACGCTGGATGGTGGCACTCTTCAGGCTGGAATTCTTACAGCAGACCCTTCAGGCTGGGTTCATGGAGTTGGTGCTCCCCTCTCCATCTGCAGCTTCCTGCTGTTCCTGCTCCATGCTCGGCACTGGCAGATGCCAGCTGGGATTCTGCATCCCATCTCCTGCTGGTACAGGTTGCCACACTGGTTCACCTCAATGATTTTGGGGTATCATGGAGACAGGACTGGGACATCCCCACTGAGGTGAACCGAAATTTCCTCAGTGAACAGGATGCTGAGGTTTCGGGAAAAGGAGCAGAGGTTTTGGATTGTCCAGGGGCCACGGTTGGAGCTGGAATTTCCTCCCTGGTCAGCAGGGCCGGTGCTGAGGCTTTGGGTGGGAAGTAGTGTTTAGGGGACATGTCACCTCCAGGGCATGAGAATGGCTGGGGACCCAGGTGCTCTTTCCATCCAGAAGAATGTTTGGAAAGGAAAAGTGGCAGCGTGGGGCACGATGTGGTGGATTTTGAGGTAGGTGTGGATGCCCCGGGGTGATGATGACTCCCCACCCTGCCTTTCCGTGCTGGCCCAAGGAGATAAAAGCATGGCCTTGGGGGGACTGTGCCGGGCTGAAGTCTCACCAGACCACTCAGAGCGCGAAACCCCCCCAGAAGATTCCCCCCGCCATTTCCGAGGAGGCATCATGGCGGCTCCAGCTCCTAAGGCGGGGAACGCTCCGCACCGGGCTTTGTCTGTCTCCGGCTCCGATCCCTCAGGCGCGGTATCCGCTCCGTGTTTTCCCGCCGTCCGGGGACGCC
>VXBR01008905.1:32035-108215 GCA_013400215.1 Cisticola juncidis
CCGTGTCGGTGCGGGGAGGGGTTGGGGGGTGCAGGAGCAGAAGGACAGTGCAGCGGAGGTTCCCTGGACCTCAGCTCTTTTGTAGTGCCGGTAGGGGGTTCCCGGCACGAATCCCGGAAGATTCAATGTTCCCCAATGCATTTAGCGAGTCCCTGTGAGTTTGGGGTCGGTCAGACCCCGAGAGCGGAGCCCCTTCGGGCATCACCACTGGGGCCGGGCCGGGTGCCGCAGGACGAGCCGCCCTCCTTCAAGTCCTTCGGGCCCCCGTTGTCCAGCGGGGCCGATCTGGAGGTGACCCCGCCGGTGACAACGTGGCCGGGTGTCCCGCGAGGGCTGGGGCGGCCGGCGGGGCAAGCGCTCCTGCCGTGCGCTCTCCCGCCCCTTGTGTACATGGGGAAGGTCACAGGTTCAGGTCTGGTCTGCGAGACTTGGCTCTCCTCCATCTCCCAGCAGCCTTCCTTTTGCCTTTCCTTTCCTTTCCCCCCCCTTTCTGGGAAGGCCCTTTCTCTTGGAGGAGGCGTTAGACACTCATTTTCCAAAGTGTGCACCGAAGAGCCCCATGGGCTCTTTCCCCCTCCTCCGGAATATCCGAGGATGCTGGTGTTGGGGCTGGCTTTTGGGCTCCATCGTGTGCAGGCAGTTCCTCGCCTGGACATCCTCAGGAAAACCTATTTCCACGCTTTGTGCGAGGACTCCAGCATCAGATTATGCCGCACATTTCTGGCTCTTTGTTGGCAGTACGCGACTGCACATGCACGGCACTCAGAAAATCCAGGCAGCTGATTTTATTGATTAGCTCTTGACCAAAAATAATTTATATTTTATTATTTTGAAGCTGTTTCAGTCGCAAAACACAAATCCTTGCCCTTTTACTCCCTCGTTCATCCAGTGAGGTTTTCTCCTCTCCTGTGAGGAGGAGAAGGGAGATGTGTGCAGCGCCAGGAACACAGTGTCTCTGGTGGAAAAGGACAAGGATTTAATGTTTCACCTGCACTGGCCTGGCATGCAGGGCAAGGGCTGCCTCTGGTTAGAGCCACTGGAGGAAATTAATTATCAAGCGAGTTGGAATGACCTGTAATTGAGTATGACCAGAGCACGGGGAGAGGATTTTATTCCTTTCTCCAAGCCAGGCACTGGGACTTGGTGTGTGTGTTTGGTGAGTCACCATTAGGCTGCTAGTTAGCCTCAGGGGCCAGTGTGTGTATGCATGGATGTGTCTCTTAGCATACTTGTTATCTCTCTGTGTGCTGAAGGTGGTGTGATTTTTTGGGGGGATCCATCTGTCTGTCTGGAGCCTTGTGCTGAGTGGTAGAAATAATCCCTCCAAATAATCCCTCCTTTGCCTCAGTTACAAAGTCCCCTTACACTTCCTTACACCTGGCGTGTCTTATGTCAGTGGTGATGGCATTGCTATTTCTGCCTTAAAAGCTTTTTCCCTGTAAAATGAGCAGAAAAGGTGCATTTATGGGAAGAAAGGGCTCACAAAGGCGGTTGAGGTGTTCTCACATGGTGTTGGATCTACCCAACAGCCTGTGTGTGTCTTTATTTTGAATTAACAAGGACAGAACTGAGTTCACTCTGTCTGGTTTATTGTCCTGTAGAACAGGGCTGCCTTGAATCAGAAATTGCCTCCAGCTTGTATTTACAGTGTATTCTTAATTGTGATTGTGTAAATTAAAGAACACCAGGAGCTGCCTGGTCTTTCCAGCACTTCCATGTGGGCATCATTCCCCAGACAAAGTTGATGTCTGGGTGTTGTGTCTGGGCCATGATAGGTGGGAGACTCACAACTGGGATCTCACTTCTGATGGCTCAGCTGATGGTGGTTGAGGACCAAAGTCACATCTTGTTCCTGATTTAATTGGCATTTCCGTGGTGTAGGGATCTTCCTCTGCATGCTTGTGGTGGGAAGAGGCAGAGCCTTGAGCTCGACCTTGGCTGGGCATGGGGATGCACCTCGGCCCAGTCCCCACGCCCCACCAGCAGGGCTCTGGCTGGGATTAGGGCCTGTGGGCGCTGATGCAATACTAGTCCCAGATGTAATGCAGTAAGCCTCTTTGTCCCCTTTATCCAGAGCATTATGTAAATAAGATGGTATTTATGGTCCCAGGTATGTTGTTCCAGGCCTGTGTGACATCCTGCGTGCGCTGCGATGCCCTTTGAGTGTTGGCTCCATTGCCGGTGATCCTGGCCAGGGACAGGGACCTGCTGGGGGCAGGTAGTGAGCAGGCAGATGCTTCTGGGGTGTGTGTCCCCTACACAGAGGAGGTGAGGCTGCAGGTGACCTTGCTGGGAGCTGGTGACAGTTTAACTGTGCTCAGTTGCTTGTACCAGATGAAGGCAGCGAGTGGACCGGTGCTGGAGTCTGTGGGGTGGTTGCCCATTGAGGTGATGGAGAAATCCATGGTTATAGAGGCTTCCTGCAGAATATGGATTGATGGATCCCCAACCTTGGGGGTGGGAGAGTCATGTGTCTTTTCCCAAACCTGTGATGGTGGTTTGTGGAGATATGTTTTGGCAAGCACCAAAGTCTGAAGTACCTGGAGGTGGCCTGGGCTGTTTGCAGTTCTTCTGTCACGCCTCTTCTGATGCTTCATGGGCTCTCTGGGCATGGGGAGAGCTTGTCATTTTCTCTTGGGCCTTGCCTGCTTTCTTGGGAAGATCAGGAGTCAGTAGATGAGCTGGTTTAGAGCATGCAACTGTCCTGGGAGGTCATTGGTGACCACATGAGGCTCCTGAACCAGAGCTTTGGCCACCCTGGAAGCCACCGCTCTGCTTTATGTCCCTGTGCTGGGTTGGCTTGGATGAGGAAGGGTGTTGCTTTGTGTAGGGAAAGGGCAGGAAAAGAGATCCCACTGGAATATGGCTTATTTTGCCATGCAGATGCACTTTCCTGCTTCGGAGGGTCAGTGCCTTGAGGTATGACATTGTATCAGAGGAAGGAGTGAGGCTGAGCTTAAACAATCTTACAGTGAGAAAATAGGGAATGGCTGCCTGACCAGGAAACTTGCCCTGGGACTCCAGTTGCTCTTGCAATTGATTTTTTTCTTTAAAGGAAACCAATTCCAATCTGCATTTGGGTGAAAAATCAGTTATTTGTGAGAAGCCCAAGAGGTTGTTTTGTTTTCTCTGCAGCTGAGTGTCCTTCACATGCACAAAACCCACTGACGTAGCTGCTGAGCGTCAGCTCAGATGTGGTGTGAGGGATATGAACGGATGCAAGCTCAGTTCTTTTGTGGATGAATAAGGATAATTTCAGGACAACTTTGATATTTTACACTGAAACATTAAATGCCCAACTTCCACAATTCATTGCCACGTTCATGGTGTAAGAAAAGGAAAGATGATGTTGTTGCTTTGTGCTCCTCTTTCTCCAAGCACAGAAAGGTTTTGTGGCATTGGATTTTTCCTCTAAGCTGTTCTTGGGCTCCTCATTCTTCCAGTGGCTGGAATGATGAGATCTCTACAGTGCTCCATCATGTATGATGGGGCTATGCGGATTTAATGATAACAAAATTGATTTTAATGAATTTGCTGAGCCCATTTGTGGTTTGGATTAGCAGAGCATTGTTGGTTCAAATGGGCCCAAAGATTTGACTTGGAGTTTTCCTGGTGCTTCTCCAAGGGTATGAAGAGCAGATCGGGGGAGTGTGCTGTGCAGCTTTAAAGGAGTGAAAAGGAGGTGTGTAATGACTTCACTGACAGTAACCACTATGAACCTAATAGCAGAGGAAGAATCTTGCTCACCTCTGGGAGAATTGCTTCTCCTTCCCCAAAGGTTTAGTAGCCTTGTTGAAATTTCTTCTTGTTCTGAGGATTTCTTGTTTGTCTTTAAGGGGGTTTCACATCTAATCTGCATCTTCCCTCTGCATCCATTGCCACAAGTAATTCCAAGTGCACTAGGACTCCCCAAATAAACCCAACCCACTTTGATGCATGGTTTTCACTGGATTTTATTGTATTCGTGTGTGCTGGCTAATTCACAAAATTTGGCAATTTGCAATGGGTCATTAGCCCGAATTAGCAACTTTCTGATGGATATCAGAGCTCCGCAAATGTGCCGTATTAATCTGGGAGATACACCTATTTATTATCCCTCCCAGGTCAAAAAAAGAGGGATTTCTTGGCATGGTACTTGCTCTGCTTGCATTTGTCTGTGTCTACGTCTGCCTTCCCTCCTCCTTTACTTCACAGTCTGGTTGTTTTTTCCCAAAGTGTTCCCAGGCTGATGATGTGACAGGAAGAGGGATTACAGCCGCACGCACTGGCCTTGCTACAAAGGGAGCCTCAGCTTTGGGAGCCAAGGTGCCCTAATTGGTTATCGAATGAGGGGAATTAAAGGCATTAATAGGTGAAGTGGCAGCTCCTTCGGTTTTGGAGCGGTGGAGAGATGTTCATCGTCTTCTGAAGGCTGGGAAGCAGCCAAGGCTGGCTGCATGCTCTGCTCCTAAAAGGAAAGATAAAGGAAATACATCCCAGAAGCTCTCCCTTCCCTGGGAACAAGCAAACCAGTGGCTGTCTGTCCTCTCTGACCAGCCCTGCTATGCCACTTTCCTCTCAAGGCAGGACTGTGGCTGGGAGACACTGCTCAGCTGGGATCACTCCGGGGCTCTTCCTTTGGATGAAGAAAATGGAAAAGAGATACTGACTTGGATGCAGAGTGGCAGTGCAGCAAATGGCTTTGCTGTTCCTGCTGTGCCTCTGTGGAGTGTGACCCCTGTTGGGTACCTGCACCTCTGTGACCCAATTTGGGGCTGGGGGACAGCAGGGAGACCAGGAGCAAGGTGAGGAGCTGCCTCTGGAGCCTTGTAAGGAAAGGGAGCAAATGGCCAGTTCAGTAGTGCCCACCCTGCTCCCACCAACACCCTGAGCTTGGGGTGCTGCCAACACCTGTGTGCCTTCCTGCATCCCTGCTGACAGAGGAAAAGGGCAAGCTCCCTTTTCTGGCACTCACTCCAGTGGTTATTTATGCCCATTGATTGTCTCTGGTCTTTGCCAGGTCTTCTTTCTTCCCATCTCCGTGACTGATGCTTCGAGGATCTTTCCTGGTCACATCCGTCTTGCTGCTTCCTCTCACTGCTGGCCACCTTCCAGCCTGTGTGGAGTGCTGGAGTTTGGGAACCTCTTGGGTTATTTTTATGTGCCCTCTACCCCCTTCTAGGCTGTGCAAAAGAATAGGCTACCAGTTCAAATACCTTTAGGCCTCTCATAAATCAGTTCAGTTCTGTGTTGGGGTTAGCAAGGATGTAACTGCTCTGGTTTTAAATCCACACAGCTTTTCCACTTTCCCAGCTGAAACCAGCTCTGTTCAAGGGACAGTCATTCCCCAGGTTTATCGCTATGGAAAGCATTGCAGTGCCAAGCAGATTGGCTCAGATGTCTCTTTTTGAGCGTTTAATGTTATTTTTGGCACCAGCCAGCAGCGACACGGCTGGCTGGGCTCAACAGGAATGGCCTTTGTGGTGGTGGAGGAACACCAGGGCTGTGTCTGGTGCTGCAGGAATGCACTGGCTTGTCTGGGGTACACTCACCCAGAGGGCTTCCGTGTTAATCCTGGCTGGGTGTTGCTCATGGTGTTGCTTTGCTTTTGCTGCTGTGTAGCTGCCAATGGTCTGTGTGTCAGCCTTCGACAGCCAAACCCTGTGGTGCTGCTACTCCGCTCCTCTGGCACTGCCAGTGCCTGCCAGGCACCTCCTGGGTGCCAGTGAGGCTATGACACCCACAGGGTGGCACATGAGGATCTTGGGGCGAGCAGAGGATGCAGATTTTGGGTGAAGATGGGGCTGTGTTTCTGGTTTTGTTAAACCATTGCGTGTGGGTCTGGGTTTGGCAGTTACACAGGGGTATCTTCCAGCATGCCGTGAGGGGTAAATCCTTGCTGGGCAGCCCTGATGCAGGGTAGATACGAGAGCTGAGCTTGCAGGAAGGAAGTTGCTCTGTCATTTTACCTACCAAATACTTTTTCTCCCATACACATGGGTTTTTCAATTCCTTTTTTGCTATACAGCAGAAAGTTTAGACACTGGGCGCCACTTTGCTTTTGTGGATTCGTGTAAGATTTGGGATCTCTTAGATCTTGGCCATATCCAGGTACCTGAGATTTTAGAGTCTGCAAGATCATGCTTGCTGGAAGATGTCTGTCTTGGCATTTTTGGACGAGCAGGCTGTGATCCAGTGCCTGAGCCTTGCTGCTCCCTGCTCATCTCCATGGCAAAGGCTTGGGAAAGGGATGTGGCTCACACAGGACCTGCTGTCAGAGCTGTAACAAAGTGCTGGCACGACTCTTGGCTGCTCATGCTGTGCCTGATGCTCCTCCAGTCCATGCCACTGTGTCATCCTAGCACCATGGCCTTTCCTCAAACCTGGTTCCTGCCTGGCAGGAGGTCACTCAGCTCTTTGCAGGGATGCCATGTGTGCAGGAACATTGCTGCACCTACAAAGAGGAGCCATATGGAGAAGTCAAGGGGCAACAGATAAAAATTGCACTGGGAGAGGTTTCATCTCAACATAGGAAAGAAATTTTTTACAGCCATTCCCTGAAACAACCCCCTCCAGGACACAGTAAGAGTCCATGTTGATGGAAGTTCTCAAGATGTGAAGGGTGGTAGTAATCTCACCTGATCTCCCTTTTTTCTCAAAAGGTTGGAACAGGTGACCTTTCCAGGTCCCTTCCAACCTGCTCTGCTCTACGGTTCCATGACCTGAGCCGTGTAGACATGTATGTTCAAGCTTGTGTGTGACAGTGATGCTGGCTCAGCTTCCCAGCAGAGAAGGGACTCCAGCAGTGCAATTCAGCAGAGTGAGCAGATGTTCCAAGAAGGTGCTGTTTTCCAGCCATCCTTCACAGGAATGGAATGGAAGATTTAGTGCCTTTGTGTGGGTCTGTAGGTATCAACGTGCCTCCTGCTTGACCTGAGGAACACGTGATGGTTCTCTTGCTGATAGTTTTCTTGAAATATGAAGCTCTTGGACTTCCTTGTGAGTTGGTGGAAGAAATGTGAGCTGTGTTTTATTCAGAATACATACAGAAATGGTACCTTGAAAAAATACGCAAGCTGAGAGACATCAAAATCAAATGATTGTAAATCTGCAGAACTGCAGAGTCTCGAGGCACAAATAGACAAAACATTTGAACTTTGGTGATGACACTTGCAAAACTGATGGGAGGATTAAAGAGGTACTTGTTCCAGTTTTCCACATTTCACACTATAAAGGAAAGCCTGAAACCCTTGGTCCTCTTTGTGTTCTCCCTTTCTGTGTGCTGTGTGTAGCAGGGCTCTGTGTAGCCTGTTGGAAATTGAGGGGTTCTCAAGAAGATGTCTTTGCTAGTCAGACATGCTCAAGAACCCTGGGCTTCTTAGCCCTAGATTGAGTTGATCCTCATGGTATTAAGGTTATGGAAGTGTCAGTAAGAAGCAAACACTAGGTTTTAGCTATTTTTGTATTTTCTTCAAGCACACTGGCACTGTGTGTCTATCTTTTGTACTGATAGCTTTGCTGGACATTGTCATGTGCTGCAGTTGAGGGGAGTTTTGCTAGAAAAGTCATGTTTTAAGGTCATGAGTGAATGGGAGTGGGTGTGAGTTGAATTTTAATCTCAGGAGCATCTTTTGCCTGATGATGAATGTGAAGTTGAGGCCCGAGTGTGTATTTGGGAGCAGGTGGGTGTTGTGGCTGATAAGTCTCTGGAGCTTTGCTTCAGGTAGGGTGATTGCCTGGCTGCCCTGCACCAAAGTGGTCTCTGCTCACCTCTCCACTTTCCTCCATCTCCAGCCTCTCCCAGTGACCTTGAATGTCCTGATTTTGTCATGCTTGGACTGAAATATTTCAAGCTTTTCTCAAGAATGCCAGCAAATGACTCATCGCTCAGTGCTGCCCTGTCTCAGGTTCATCTCCAGTGTCAAGGCTCAGCCTTCAGGAACTTGGGAGTCCTGGCCTAAGTTTGTTGGTGTCTCTCTCAGCGCTCTGGCTGCAGTGCATGCTGGAAGATGTAGTCCTGATGGGGTGCACCTCCATGTTAAAAAAAGAAGGGTGGCTCCATTTTATTCAAATTGGGTTCAGCCTTCTCCCTCCTGGCAGCTCCCTGACGCTGTCCCGCTCAGCCCTGAGAGCCACTGAAGTTCTTTGGGCGCCTTGTATGAGCGCAGAGGCGGGAGCACAGCTCCTCCATTCAAAATCTTGCTTAATTCCACATTGAACAGGCTGTTTTGAAGCTCTGTGCCTTGGCGTGTTTTGCAACAGCTCGGACTCCCGCGGGGCGCAGGCGGTGGAGGGATCCTGCCCCCGTTGGGTGGCAGTTCTGGAGGGTGTCATGGCAAATCTCCTTTGTCTGCTACAGCTTGACTGATGTCTGGGGGAGAGTGAACCCTCCTCCCCTGCGTGATTTCTTGAGCTGAAAGCAGCAAGTGAGTGAGGAAGCTCCTTTGTGCAGATTTCTCCGTCTCCTCTTGTTCGTGCCAGCTGGCTCGCGTTCAACATTTCTCTTTTTTTCTCTCTCTTTTTTTTCTCTTCTCTCTCCCCCAGCTCTAGAGAGAGGGGGCGGGGAGAAAAGGAACATCTTAAAAAGAAATCTGCAGAAAAGACATGGGAGTTACTTAACAAAAATCTAACCCAAACAAGCCCAGCTGGGGGATTTACAGGCACGGTGGTGGGAGCTGAGTGGGGAGTGAGTGCAGCAGCATGGGGAAGGCAGTGTGTCCCCCCCACCGCCCTGAGTTTCTTTAGTCGTAAAAGGAAACAAAAAGGGATCTCATGCAGAGGCAGGGGATGGGGAGAGCAGCCGGCTGGCTACCAGTGGCTGGAGGAAGGGCCTCAGCACTGCAGCCCCTGGTGCTGCAGCCTCAGCTGTGGGCTTGTGGGGGAGCCCTTTGGGGGTTTGGCAAGCTGGGGGGACAGCAGCCCTTCCATGCCACTGCCTCTGGCTCTATTTAAGGAGGGAGCAGAGGGCTCTGCTCTCCAGGGTTGCTGCTGGCCAGAGCAACCATCTCCCCAAACCTTCTGCTCCCTGCCTTGTGCCCGCTGGAGGAAATGCTGCATCCTGCAGATTTTCTCTCCCTTTCCCTGTCTTCTTTGCTGCTCCTTCTTGTGGGCATTCCTGAAAGTTAATCAGGGTGAAAATTGCAGTCAGTCATGTCTGGAAGCCACCAGAGGCTAATCCTGGAGCGCTGCAGGCTGGAGCACATGGCTATGAGACAGTCTCCCTATGTGTGGGCTGGCTGCTGCCAGGAGAGGAGCTTTCTCCTACATCTTGCCGCCCTTGGGCGGTCAATCCTTCCCAGCTTTGGTCTCCTGGCCTCTGGTAACCAGCAGAGAAAGCTGGAATGGTGCGGGTTCGGCGGGTTCTGAGCATCCTGCACTGGTTTTAGCACACGGAGCCGGGGGCTGGTGCGGTTTCCTTGCTGCCTTTTGGAAGTGGAGCTGTTCTGGTGGAAGAGCTGTCTCTAGGTGTGTGTGCAGCCCTGAAAGTGAACTTTCAGGTTTGTCTCTGAATATGGTTTGGCTCTGTCCCAGCCCGTAGATGTGGATTATAGAGGTCTCAGCACCTAATGGAGCTGAATTATTCATGTCTGGTGCTGTGTGTGTGCAGCATTCCCAAGCAGAAAGCTGTCTCCTTGTAGGATCTGCGCTCCAGGACTGCTCTTAAAACGCTTTGTTGGCAGGTCTCCAGGCCAACAAGTGAGCACATGCTTTTCATGTTGTGCGGGGATCAATCCTGCGATGGCAGGAGGTAAGGGGAAGGACACGTTTACAGCTGAATCAATCTCCTCTCTCTGTTTTCTGAGATGCTGTGATTTGTGGCAGCGTTACTCCCCCGGCAGCAGAGTGGGAAGGATCTGGATACCACCCGGTGCTTCTCCAGCTTGGGCAAAGGAGGCAGTGGGAAAGGCACCTCTTTCTCTGGGCCCTGGGGTACGATAGCCAGGGGTTCCTATGCACCCAAAATAATGATGGTGTGTTAGCTTGGGGTCCCTGTGGGTCTGGCTTGGGAGGGGGACTCCAAATGACCCTCTGGGTGCAATGTCTGAGCCTGCAATAGTGGAGTAGAGAAATGGGGAACTGGGATGGGGGTTTTGGGGAGGGAAGAAGCTGTGGAAAATGCTTTAGAGCCACATGCAATGGAGCATATTCAGGAGTACCCCCCAGATCACATTCCAGGATCCCAGCCTTCAGCTCTGCTCTGGAAAGGGCTGATCCCTGCCCCAGTCCCTCTTCCTGTGGTGGCATGTCTTGAGTTCTCTGCCTCACTCTCGTCACAACGTGCCTTTCCCCTGCTCTTGCCAATCCAGCATGTTCCTGTCCGTCCTGTTTGTGGTTCCCTTCTGTCTGCATTAGCAGAGCCTGGGCTCCCTCGGCACCTCCTTCGTAGGGTGAGGGTTTTTGCTCCTCTTGTTTTCTAAGCCTTTGATTGTTCCTGGCTCTCTAATTGCCGGGGACCCAGCGGACTTCTGGGCTCCTTCTTCCTTTTGTTGTGGTAGGAATTGGCAAAAGCTGCTGCTGTTTGCAGAGTTTCAGATCCAAGTCCCGCTCATCTGGTCTCCTTACTCCACACGTATAAATAATGCTTGTGGAGATGTGTGTGCGTGTGTTTGTGCACGTTTGGAGCAGCAAGGTGAATTTTTTGGTGAGAGTGGAGAGCTGGCCAAGCTGGGGTCATGCAGGTGTTGCATGGAATAGATGATGCTACAGCCCTGCAGATTGTCGTTTTCCTGTCGCTACAAGGTGAGATCCTTGTCTGCTTTTCCCTCTGACCTGAGCCTGCCATGGCTCTTTGCCTGCTCCAACTTTGGGTCAGCAACTCTTGGATTTGGAGACTGAACTTCATCCTCTGCTGTCAGCTCCTGTGGGTTGTTCCTGCCCATTAGTGGTCATTAGTGGTCCACCAGTTCATTGTGATTGTTCCTGGATTCCATGCCTCAGCTTAGGGCTGGGAAGGGACTGGTACCAGCCAAAAATCTGGCTCATCCAGCTCATTACTGGCTTTGCCCACCCTCACAAAGGAATTGCTGTGGATCCATGACACGAAGAGTGCCATGCAGGGGTGAGGTGGTCACTGCCAGTTGCTGGCCCCATCAGTGATTTGGAGAGAGGCTCTGGAGAGGCTGATGGGGTTGGACACCCCAGCTTGGAACTGGGGAGCAGGTGCTGGGGCAGGGGTAGGAAGAGGAGGAGGAGGCAGGCATAGAAACAGGCAGGTCGGCTTTGGGAAGCTGTTAGTGACTCTGGTGCACAAAGTGATCTCCTGATTCGGCACTTTCCCTGCTGCTGAAATGAGAGGTCAGTGCTTTTCATTTCCAGCTTGCACGCAAGCCCCCCAGCTCATGGGGTTAAAAATCTCTGTAATGACCTGTCAGAGAGCGGATTATTAGCTGTACAGAGCCGAGGATGCTGTGGGGAGCAGATGGAAAATGGTCTGGCTGCGGCAGCCTGGCTGATGAAAGAATCCCTGGCATTTTTACAGTGTTTGCGTCTCTGGAAATGCACCGTGAAGCTGCTTTCCAGGCTCCTGCCTGCTGGGGTTTGAACAAATTTGTGTGTGTGTGGTGGCGGGGGGGAGGGTTTTTGTTGTTTTTTTTTTTTTACTTCTCAATTTCTCTTTAAGTCACCTGTTTTTGAAGTGTCACTTGTAAATAGTACCAGGAGCAGGCAGGCCTGCAGCTTGTCGGAGAAGGGGAGGACAGTGCTGCTGGAGAGAAGCCTCATTCAAATGGGTGGTCAAGGATTTCTTAAGGATTCTGGAGAGCAGGTGGCCTTGCTGGGCGGTGCTGGGAAGAAGCTGTTACATGTGTTAATTATGTCCCGTCAGGGTAATTGCCATGACTCGGGTGCTGTGTCAGGTTGCGCGTGGGTGTCTTTTTTGTTTCCCTCCCTCAGGGAGAGGCTGGGAAGCTGGGAGAAGATATTTTGGGCTCACCGGGGTCAGCTGTGGCATGGGCAGGTAGGGCTGAGCCCCCTCTTCCCAGTTAAGACTGGGTACTTAAACAATTACGTCTCTGTTTACCACTGGAAGCTTATCATGGCCAGAGGGGATGGTGGTAAACACTCCAAATCTGGGTACTGTGTTGCTCTGCCTAGAGGTGTGGGATGGGAACTCTTACGCTTCCCACTGCGATTTGGCCTTTGGTGACTGCTCTGACATGTCCCAAGTGTCACTGGCACTCTGAAGCTGGGGATTTATTTCCCACCAAGGCACTTGACTTCCCTGGTGAGCAGCTCTTGTCCCTTGCAGCGAGGCTGGCGTGGAGAGGAGCCCTCCCTCTGGGTGGCATTGGCAGGAGAGGAATCAATCCTCCCTCCCAGGGGCAGCGCTCGATAATTCAGAGGGAAATGGTGAGCGGGGAAATGTGTGAGTAATGTCTTGTTGGAGCCAAGAGCCGTGACCTGCCAGGGCTGGTATTGATCGAGGACTGGTGCCAGATGGCCGCTGCTGCGGGGGCGGCTGTGCAGCAGCCCCAGCCCAGGGGGTGGCAGAAGGATGCTGTGAGGGGGATTTGGGAGGTTGGGGGTTTCACCCAGCCCAGCTCTCTCCTGTCTGCAGGTGTGGCTGTCAATGATCTGCCTGCCCATGGCTCTTGGTGTGTAACCCTGTTCTCTTTGCTCTCCCTTCCAGCAGCGATGCCGTCTCCTGGGCAGACCCCGACCACTGAAAGCCCCCCAAGGACGTAGGTGACCCCCAGGGCGCAGAGGCAGGGAAGAGCCTTGAACCGTGAGGGGCCGTTAACTCTAAGATGTCCTTGAGCAGCGGAGCTTCCGGAGGGAAAGGAATTGATGCGAACCCGGTTGAGACGTATGACAGTGGGGATGAGTGGGACATTGGTGTAGGGAATCTCATCATTGACCTGGACGCTGATTTGGAGAAGGATCAGCAGAAATTGGAAATGTCGGGCTCCAAGGAGGTGGGGCTCCCGGCACCCAACGCAGTGGCAACGCTACCGGATAACATCAAGTTTGTGAGCCCGGTGCCAGGCCCGCAAGGCAAGGAGGGCAAATCAAAGTCGAAAAGGAGCAAGACTGGCAAGGACAGTGGGAAGCCGACCCCAGGGTCCTCCCTGTTCACTCCCGGTGAGGGAGCTGGTGGCAAGAAAGAGGTTCAAGGACGCTCTGGGGATGGTGCGAACTCGGGTGGTTTGGTGCCCGCTGTCACCCCGAAGAGCTCGGAGAAGTCGGCCAAGGCGTCTCGCAGCGTGGCTGGCTCCAA
This sequence comes from Cisticola juncidis, assembly GCA_013400215.1. Taxonomy (NCBI): domain Eukaryota; kingdom Metazoa; phylum Chordata; class Aves; order Passeriformes; family Cisticolidae; genus Cisticola; species Cisticola juncidis. Next base: position 45,231 of record VXBR01008905.1, read on the forward strand.
GAAGGAGAAGGAGGGCGGCTCATCCAAAAGCAAGAAGGAAAGGAGTGAGAGTGCGGGGGCTGCGGCAGAGAAGGAGCCCAGCGTGTTGCAGCCCCTGGCCCTGGCAGTGAGGGTGGGACAGTATGATGGGGGCCAGGGGACAGAGCCTGCTGCTGCTGAGCAGCTTGGGAGTATAGCTATTGACACGGGAGCTGCGCTCAATCCCTTGGGAGTAAAGTCGGAGCTGGAAGATGGAGAAAGTGAGTGCCGGCAGCTGAAGAAGGTGAAGTCAGAGAAGGTAAGGGAGCTGTTGGGGCATGGGTGCCATTGCTGCTGCTCACATGGCATTGCTGTGACATGGCATTGTGGGTGACAAGGGCGTGGGACTGTCTGTCTTGTACTGCTGGGGCCAGCACTGATGTGTGGCTGGTGCCTCCTGGTTTTGGCATGAGGGTAGTTTGGCCATGTGATGTGCTGGTATCTGGACATGGCAATGGAATGGTCAAGCCTGACTTTTGGTAACCATGTGTGAGCAAATCACCTGTAGACACTGTGCTCTGGGTACCATCCTGCTGTACCCTCTGAGATTTGATTTTTCTCAGCACTTTGGCTGTGCTGAATGGGTCCAGGCCTCTCTGGCCTCTGTCACTCTGAAGTCAAGGTGATGTCCTGGTGCTTTGTCTGCTACATCTCTCAAGGGGACACAAAGAGTCTGTGCTGTGCTCTGTGTCCTGCTGGCTTCACCTTGTGTGTCAAGGCTCCCTGCAGCTCCTGAAAGAATTTATTTCTCTCTAGTTGCATCATGTGTGGAGGAGGATCCCTTAATATGTTAATGGATGTGGGATCTGCATGGGCATGTGGCTGAGCTCAGGGAGCAGGGCTGACAGGAGTCACCACCTCGTTCCTGGGTCTGCTGATGGTACATAGGCTCTGTCCCACTTGTGATGGTGATCCAGGGCTGGTGGGCGGCTGTGGGTGATGTTTGATGTGTCACTCCTCTACAAACATCTGGCAGTGATGCTGAGCTGCTGTTGCAGATCACCAGGGGCATGAAAAACCCTGCCAGTGGCAGATGGACAGTGGGGTGAGCAACTGCCTGTCGGTCTGGGTGTTGCTGGGCTCTGGGTGGCTGTGCTCCTGTGTCTGGACGTGGCCATTTGTCAGGACTCTTAGCTGGTTTCTGAGCAATCACAGTGGCAAATGTGATTTCTGGTTCAGATGTGATTTCTGGTTCAGGAAGACCTTGAGCATGTGGAGGTCTGTGCTTTGCTCCATGCCAGCTGCACACGGGGTGTTGCTGGTGTGTGCCTGTGAGGCCATGTGTGTGTCACACACAGGGTGAGCATCACAAGTGTGTGTGTTCGGGTCAGCTTGGCCCTACTGCCATCAACTTGTGCCAGGGTGTCAGGACAGTGGCTGGGGACTCTGAGAAACAATGGACACCATTGCAGCCAGAGGTTCCCTGGGAGGATTTCTGCTTTGGTGTGGGCACTGGGATGGGTGGGGAGGGCACAGTGTGTTGGGAGAGTCGCTGAGATCAAAGATTTGTTGGGGAGCATATACAGAGAAAAGAGTGGTGGGGATGGTCAGCCACGAGATGGCTCTGGGACAAGGGCTGCTAAATAGGTTAAGAGGAAGATTCCTGGGGCAGGTGATTGAAGCCTGTAAAATTCAGGAGCAGTGTGGAGATATCCTGTTCCTTTTTCTGTTCTGGCAGTGGAACCAAAGTGAATGAAACCAGGAAGAGCAGCAGGCGCTCTTTTGCATGATGGACTGGAATGCTGCTGCTAAAAGCTATGGATGCTGGAAGTCCACACCTTTGAGGCACCTGGGTGGGTTTGAGGAGGAGAAACTCATCAGGAGGTGTATAGGGCAATGTGTTTTGTGCTTGGGAAAAGCATGAAGAGGACAGAAGCCTGGGAATTGGTTTTGGGAAATACCTCAACATGCTTGGCTGTTATGTTCCCTCGTAGCCATCTGTGCTGGCTGATGTGACAGCCAGCACTGGAGCTGCCTGGACCTTGGGTCGTACCCTGCAGGACTTTGCTGTATTGTTACTGTTAAAGATTTCTTTCTTTCATTGATACAGCTGCAAAAACTCTTTGCAGTTGGAGATACTGATGTGATGTGTGGTGTTGGTGGATGAGAAGCTCCACACACCCTGGTTGTGTGTGCTGGCACCTGGATACTCCTTTGTGTCCTGGGCTTGTTCCCCCATGTGGGCAGCAGGGGACATGGGGGGGATTTTTCCCCTCTGCCCTGCTCAGGTGAGATTGCACCTGCAGAGCTGCCTCCAGCCATGGGGTTCCAGCATGAGAAGGATGTGGAACTGCTGGAGAGCCCAGAGGAGGCCATGGAGATGCTCTGAAAACTGGAACCCCTCTGCTCTGGAGCCAGGCTGGGAGAGCTGAGGGTGTTCACCTGGAGAGGACAAGGCTCCAGGGAGAGCTCAGAGGCCCTGGCACAGGTTTCTCAGAGAAGCTGTGGCTGCCCCATCCCTGGAAGTGTTCCAGACCAGGTGTGACAGGGCTTAAAGCAACCTGGTCTAATGGCAAGTGTCCCTGTCCATGTCAGAAAGGTGTAAAAAGATGGGCATTAAGGTCATTTCTAACCCAAATGATTCAATTTTCTTCATGCCAACACTTGGTGAGGATGGTTTTCCCATTTTATTTGTCCAGATTTGAGCATTGCCCCCTCGGTGAAAGCTTAGGCTGGAGGGCTGATCCCTGTTTTGAGAAGGGATTTGATGTCTGGATCTGCAGGAACATGTGTCACTTAGGAGGAAGCATTGTCTGTGTTTCATCAGCCTCCCAGGGGCAGCTGGGTCGCTTCCTTTGGGTCGGGAAAGCTGTGGGTGAGGAGAAGAAAGGTGTCTGCATGGCAAGGGGTGGGAAAGCAGTCTTGAGGAAGAGACTGAGGCTGGGTGGATGCCTGGGGCAGGATGGAGGACCAATGGGATGTGGCATTGGGCTTGTCCTGTCTCCTGAAAGCTCCAGCAATGTCCTAAAAACTGCATGTGGAGTCCAAAGGACAAGGCAAGAGCAGAGTTTTGTGCTGGCTGTGGAGGGAGGGCAGCTCCTCCAGGCAGTGCATCGGGAGGATGAAGGTGGCAGGTTCATTCTGGCCTGGGGACAAACCCTGCTTGGGAAGCGAGAAACTTGCTCAGACTGAAACAGGAACAGCCAGAGTGTGACTCAGCCCAACCTTTGGTCTCAGGCAGCTTGTCCTTTGCTTAACCCTGCGCTGCTGCTGCTTCCGTCTGAGGCAGGGAGGCTGGCCTCCATCTGTGGGGGAAGAAAGGGACACTCTGTGTCCCTCCACTGCTGGAGCCTGGGGTGGGTGACCTCTCCAGAGGTCAGACAAAAGAGATGTGTGCCAGTAGCCACCAGCCAGGAGGCTCTGTTGTGTCTCCATGGCTGGAATAAAGAGCATTTTTAGCAGGGAGTGTTTTTCCTTGATGAGGTTATTCAATGCTGCAGCCAGCTCTTGCCCCAACCAGCTCACGCCACTTGCCTCTACTTCTGTTTTTGTGTTCTTCCAATATCTCTCTGTAGGATTTGGCAGCCATTGAGTCCTTGTTGGGTGTAGGAAGGAGCTTTGCTTTGGGTTTTGCCGGACACTTTTCCATGTCAGCTGGTGCTCCATGGCTCTGTCCACAGGCGAGTTCACCCTTGCTCCCGTGTCTGACACAGTGATGGAGCCTGTGGACATGGAGCCCTTGGGCTCCACGGGATGTTTTGCCAGTGTGACCCCATGGCTCTGATTGCTGCTTCCTGGGGTGAAGCCTCTGGAGCTGAATATCCCAAATATCCTTTTTCTTGGTGTGAATCTTGGCTATGTCCTGGCTTGTTACATGCCCTCCTCAAACCTGATGCCATTAGTGTTGGGGCACAGGTGAAAACTTCTCCAGAGATGGGGCTGGTCTTGGTGAAGCCCACTGGTGATAACCCTGCTGAGACTTTCCAAGGTTTTTGGAATGGGCTGAGCACCTCGAGAAGGTTTGCCTTTGGCTGTGGTCAGTGCCTGGGTAGATCCTTGGAGCCCCAAAGAATATTTGGAGGGGCAGCAGTGGGAACTTAAGATACTTGCAGCAGGGAGAGAAAAGAGCTTGTGCTGGTGGCCCCATGAGCACAGTGACCCGTGGCTGGGTCAGTCCCTGTGCCACCGGGGATGGCTGGAGCTGAGCTGGGGTTTAGTTTGCTTTGCTTTGCTTTGCAGGGACACTGGTGCTGGGAGGGAATGGCAGCTCTCAGTGAGCAGCCGAGCTCAGCAAAATGGCCGTGCAGGAGGAGCAGCGCTGATTTTGCCCCACCAGCGCCGTTGTTTGGCCGAGCTGGCCTGGGGGTGGTGGCTGAGTTGGCCCCTTCCTCGCCAGCCCTGCACCCACCGCGCTGCCCACAGCGGGCCCCTGCACCCGCTCCCGGCGCTCCGGGGCGTGCTGGCCCAGCCGGGGGATGTTAAGCATTAAACAAAAGAGCCTCCCAGCTCTTGGCTGCCGCTCCGGCTTTGTTTTGATTGAGAGGTTGTTCAGCAGGAGGAGGGAGGGGTTTTTTTTTTCCCCTTCTCTTCTGACGAGCGTCCAGATGTGATGCTGCTGCAGACAAGGGAAAGGCAAACAGAAGCCGCTGGAGACTCAGCTCTTCTGAAAAGCCTCTCAGGGTCACGTGTGCTGCGGTTTTGGGCGGCCAGGAGGGTGGATTCATCCGTGTCCTTCTGTGGGAGAGGGGGTGGAAGCCACTGGTGCATTTTTTTCTCCTGAATTTCTCCCTACACACAGTGTGGTGCTGCCCTGTACGTGCTCAGAGCAGATATCCCATATCAGGGTGACCTGATGGAGAGGGGCTGTTGTAAGATGGGGACACTGCAGTGTGTCCACACCAAAACTGGTGTGAAAATGCCCTTGTGGTTCTGTGGGAAGACAGTGTGGCAGCAGAGGATGTGCTTGGGATCAGGTGGCAATGGAGACAGCACACCAGTGGCAGCTGCCAAAAAAGAAATACCCAAAAAATACATCTGTGCACTGTCCCTGCTGCTGCTGGCTTATCCAGCAGTTTGCAGGGTGGCTTCAGTGTCACCTTTGTGGACCTTCTAGCCCTAATCCAGGGATGCAGATCTCCAGTGCTGGTCCTACAGCCTCAGTGGGATATGGGATGGACTGCCAGGTGTCCTGCACCATTAATCCTTTACCTGGAGGGAAAGCATGGTTGAGTTTTTTTAGGCATTTTTCCATTGCTGGGGGATGGGATGAAGCTTTGTCCTACATGCAGTGGCAAGGATTGGGGTGAGGTATTCCTGTGTGACTCCAGCTTGAAGAGTTGAGCTCTTCCAGTCCCTCTGCTGGGTCCAAGCTCAACAGGAGATGGCCACAGACACTCTTAGGAACATTTCTTGATGTGGGGGAGAACCAGGATGAGATGTTGGGGGTGGTCCCAGCATTGTGCTTACAAGATGTGCTTGGGATTTTGACTGGTGTGGGTTTCCTTGTCCTGGGGCCAGAATTTGGGTGGAGAAACTCCCAGTGGAGCTGTTTTGGTGAAAACAGCTTTACAGCCCCTCCAAAGCTGGCTTTTGAGCTGGGGTTCACCCTGTGCTCATTTTTCCCAGTTTTTGGCATGTGGGAAGCCCAGTGCTTGGGTAGAGACCTGTTCATGTCCAAAACCCTGGGGAGAAGTTGTTTCCCAGCCTTTGCTCTGCAGGGCTTGTTTCTTTCCGGGGAATGGCAGCCAGAGTGACATGGGCAGCTCAGGGAGGTGGCAGGGGCATGCAGGCAGTACCAGCTCTGGCCTGATCCTCTCACCGTGGTTCTTTTTCTCCAGCCGTGCTGGAATCAGCTGCCTCCAGAGCTGCTGACAGAGCTGTGTTGGGAGTCCTTGGGAATGACACCGCTCGTTTCCTTATTGTTCCCAGCTCCGCCGCCCAGAGCCTTCTGCTCTAGGAACAAGGCAAGAAGGGGGCACGCAGCCAACATGTGTCAAGAGCTACAAAGGAGGAAATTGGCCTCGTTCACTTCAAACCATGGGGTTAGTGCTGGAGTTTTGGCTCCTGCTGAGAGGTTATTTATATGTGGGCTTTCTTTTATAACCACTGGATGTAGCAGGCTGGGAGTTCCAGCTGATCCCACCTCTGAAGGCTTTACAAAGGGAAAATCGCATCTCTCCCTGGTTGCTTTCCCAGATGGCAGTGTTAGGAAGGACTAAAAGGCTGAGTTAGCTTTGATGCCCCACCCATCAGCATTGCTGTGTCCCAGTGAATTGGCTGTCATGCCAAAACGTGGCCCAGTCTCCACCAGAATGGACAGCAGGACATGTGGCTCCCCATCAAGGACATGGTGGTAGGAACTGGATCAGCGCTGGGAAAGAAGAGGAAAAACCTCCCCGTTCCTGAAGCAGGAGAGCGGAGTGACACTGTGGTAATGAAGGGGCTGAGAGAGGGGGGACAGAGGAGGAACAGCCCCTTCTTGGCTTCCTTGGTGCCAGAGACCTGCAAATCTGCTCCCTCAGTGCTTTGATGGGAGATTTTGATGGGAAGGCCGGCGGGTGATTGATCCTGCTGACTCATGGACCTGATTTCTCCCTTGAGAGCAAGGGCAACTGCTGGAGATGGGTCAGATTTTGAGGCTAACGGGCTCTGGTAGACTCTGTGGTGTTTTTTTGCTTTGCTTCCAGGCTGGCGGTAGCTGCTCATTAGCCTAATGACCCCAGTTACCCAGCACCATTTATCTGCCGAGGGAGATTTCTTTAAAGGAAGATTTGCGCCTCTGGAGCGCTGTGCAACCCCGAAGGCTTCAAAACCCAGCGAGCTGCTCCCGCAGCCCTGCCGGGGAGCTGATGCAGGGGGAGTGTGCCAGGAATAACCCGCTAATGAGCAAAGCTGCTTCTCCACCCGGCAGCCAGGGAGGCCACGGGAAAGGGCAGCAGAGCACAGGCTGCCTGCATTTCCCCTCCTCTGCTTTTAAAGGCTGCTTGGTGAGGGATTCACTGCCTTTTCCCTGTTTTCTGCAGGCACGACATCTTCTGTGCCACTGCTTTCACAGTGCTGCATTGCTCTGCTGCTACTCTCGAGGCTGCTTTGGGCTGGAGCTGTAAAATCCATCTTTCTGTGAATCCTTATGTGCAGGCAATCCTGGAGATTTGTTGGGCAAGAGGGCACTTAAATCCCCAGAGCTGAAGGTGGGCAGGAGAAAAGGCAGTGGTGATTGCTGTGGACTTTGTGTGGGGTGTTTTTGTGACATTCCTACCTCGTGGTGATCAATGCCTGGAGCTTGAGTGCTCCTTGGAGCCACCCCAGGGCTCAGAGCTGTTGAGCAGCAGCTGGGAGAGCAGCCCAGGGCTGGGAAGCAACTGCAGGGCTCTGGAATGATTTAAAGCCACCAGCAGCCTGACGATATGTTGTATTTGGTGACAACATCTGCTCGAGATATTCCTGTCCCTGTTACTCATTCCTGCCCACGGACCAGATCAGGGAACTGATCTGATGTAAATAAATGTGCTCAGGGTTTTCTGGGGTGAGCTGAGGTTGTGGGCTGGCGTGGATAGGTGAGTTGGGATGGATGGTGCATGGGCAAGTGGGGATGGCACTGGGGCTGGAGAGGGGGGGCACAGCAGTGGTGGTGGCATCTGGGGCTGGAGATGGGGCCTTTGCTGGGGCTGTGCTGTGGTGTAAAGGTTTTAGGGGCTGACTGGCCTCTCACAGGGCTCCTGGTAACTTTGGTGAGCTCTGCTCAACTGAGGAAAGCACATGGTTCATGTGCTTCCCTCCCTCCTCCTCCTGTGCCCCTAGCCTTGCCAGCTGAATGGTGCCAGCTCCATCCCAGTGTTCTGGGCAGGGTAGATTCCTTTGGAGAAGATGCTACCATGGAGCTATTGTACAGTGTGGTGATGGTACTCAGTCTGCTGACTTTTCTTGTCCTTGACACTGAAGTGGCTTTAAAACTCAGTATCTAGATTTACTTTAAAATACTGTCTGGCTCTCATTCACTTGGGATGCGTTGGAATGTGTTGTGATGAATAGTGTGGAGAGCATGCCTGCTCTGCAGGCTTGAGCTGAAATTCTGGTTGGGATTTGGATGTTGAGGTTGTCATTTTTTTGTGAGGGGATGGGTTGTGATAAAGCTCAAAAGTGGATTTTGTCTAGTGCTGAGGGAGTAAGAGAACCCCTGGGTGCCCTCCCTTAATGCAAATACTGGAGCCTGTGTGTCTCAGTTTCCCCAGTCCTCTGCATGGATTGGCTGCTCCTGTTAGGCTTGAGCATGGGGTTTGCTGGGGGTGCTCTGGGTAGAGAAGGCACCATTGCAACTACAAATCCTGTGGTTGTGGCACTTGTGTTTTTTGGTTTTTTTCCCAAGCCAGAAAGTAATTTCATTCCAGAAAGCTCGCTCACTCTCCCAATTAGCCGTGGAAATGCAGTGTTGTGATATTTTCCCCAGGAACTGTACAAACAAACTCTGTCCCCAGACTCCCCCCACTTGCTCTCCCACCCCTCTCTTCCCTCTTTGGGGTGCAGGTACCCTGCCTCCCACACTGGGAATGGTCCTCTCATCTGGTTAACAGATGGCTGTGGCATCTTCTGGAGTCAGCTGTGTGCCATGTGGCTGGTGGTCACCATCCTAGGATCAGCCCTCAGAAAAAGGACCCTGGAGTTAGGTCTTGGTCCTGTGTTCAAGCTGGACTGGAGAAGGGAGAGTTGCACCCAGTGGTTGTCTGTGGATGGTGGCAAGTGGAATCTTGGGGTGTGTTGTCTGAAAGGGAAGGACATCCCAAAAATCCAGGTACCACTGCAGCTGGGATGCTCCATCATCGTTGCAGTGCAGAGGAGGGGCTGTGATGTCCATGGGGTCCCACACCAGAGAGGTGCACACTGAGGGCTGTGGCTGCTGTGACTACACCAGCTCCAAGCAAGTATTTCCAGCTGGTGCTGCCCTGCCAGCTTGGGATCCTGACCTGCCTTCCCTAGTGGGACACCAAGCCCAGGCCTGCACTTCTGTGTCTCTCTAACCCACTGTGGTGTAAAGAGTGGATGCCCCTTTGCAAGGAGAAGGGAACAAAAAAAGGGTTCACTGAAAGGGTGGTGAGGCATTGGAACAGGCTGCCTGAGGAAGTGGTGGAATCACCATCCCTGGAAGTGTTCAAAAAATGTGTGGATGTGGCACTTGGGGTTTGGTGGCGAGCGTGGTGCCACTGGGTTAATGACTGGACTAGAGATCCGGCCAGTGGAAGTCTTCTTCAGCATTTATGAATCTGTGAAAGCTGGAGCCAAGTTCCAGGAATCAAATGGCTAAGAGAGGATTGGAAGAACAGGAGAGCACTGGGTCTGGGGTCTATGTGTTCAGAGGCCAGGGGAAATTGCTTTCCCAGGCTGAAAGGGGAGGATGTTTGAGCACCAGGCAGCTCTTTAAGGTGGTGACAAAGTCATCAAGCAGAGCTGTCCCCTGCTGGCAGAGCCTCTCCTGCCCAGGTGGGACTGGTGAATCTACAGGGAGCCTTGCACACAGAGGAAGGTTTCAGGGTTCCCAGGGCTGTTCACTGTTCTGTGGCTTGGAGGGAAGGAAGGTGACTGTCTCTGTATCACGGACCTGGTTTGCTGACAGGAACGTTTCTTTCTTTGTTCAGCATTAACATTTCAAGGTGCAGGAACTCCTTGGGCACTGGTGTTTTATGGTATAGCAGCTGGCTATTAATGCTCTGTTTTGTGAGTAGGCTGAGGGAGCTGGAGGGGCTGAATGACCCTTTGAAGGAAACCTGCCTTTTGGTCAAACCCCATGGCCATGGGCAGAGCTACCTGGACATGGGGCAAGAGTCAAAGCCCCTTGGTAGTGGGAAGAGCAGATGGTTTAGCTCTTGGGCTGGGTCTGGATCTTGCACACAAAAAGCCAAGTTTGCATGTGAAACCATGCCCACATGTGACCAAATATGCCATGGCTTTGCCAGATCACTGTCTGGCTTATGGAAGAGCCATGTCCCAGGAAAAAGGCCCTGCTTGACAGGGCTCACAGCCTGTGCTCCCCCCTGCTGCTTCCTCCAGACCAAGAAAACAGGAGCTGTTGATGTTCCCTGTGATAGATCCCTCAATGGTGGCTTGGAACAGCATATGTCCTGTACACATGTCCATGGTCTCTCAGTAGATCAGTGTTTTCCTGTGCCCCCAGAGACCATTAGGAGGTTCATGGCATTAAAAAATGGAAGTGTTGGGATTTTCAGGCTGTGTACTCATTAGTAATGCCTTGGCTCTGGCAGGAGCAGCTCCACATGTGGGGCCCTGCAAAGGAGGAAGACACAGCAGAGAGGGCAGCAACACATCTGGTTCTGGTTTTTCTTGTACAAACAGAGGCTGTTTTGGGGTTCCCTTGCACCACCCCTGTACACTGCTCTCAGTGTGGTTGAGCCCTGGGGTCAAATGTATCTTCCTTGCTGCAGGGAAGGGGCTCTCCTTAGCTGCTCTTGGCTGGGAGGACAGGAGCCATCTTCGTGGTGACACAATGCCACAGGAACAAGAGCGACCAGGCTTGCAGGTGCCTGTTTCTTCTGGACAAGGAACCGATGGTTTCATCCTCCAGGCCACCAAAGCACACAGATTCTTCTGGGCAAAGAGGGGATCCAGTTTGGTGCAGAAGCCAATAGCACAAGGAGCCTGTGATGAGAGGTTGCCTTCTCCTCTCAAGCCACCATCACGAACCAGAGCATGTCTAATCAGGGTGAGAGACTGGAGTAAATTGGATGTTTTGGGCATGGAGATGTGTTATGGTGCAGTGCTTTACTCCTTACCCACTGTTCCACTGTTGTGTGTTACTCAGAATCCTTTGGGAACATTCTTTCCTGGTTAACTTATTTCAAACATGACACTGAAGCAGCACCCAGTGAGGTGTGGTTGAGCCTTGGGGTCAAATGTATCTTCCTTGCTGCAGGGAAGGGGCTCTCCTTAGCTTCTTTTGCCTGGGAGGACAGGAGCCATCTTCGTGGTGACACAATGCCACAGGAACAAGAGTGACCAGGCTTGCAGGTGCCTGTTTCTTCTGGAAGGAACCGATGGTTTCATCCTCCAGGCCACCAAAGCACACAGATTTTTCTGGGCAAAGAGGGGATCCAGTTTGGTGCAGATCTCAAGCCAATAGCACAAGGAGCCTGTGATGAGAGGTTGCCTTCTCCTCTCAAGCCACCATCACAAACCAGAGCATGTCTAATCAGACTGGAGTAAATTGGATGTTTTGGGCATGGAGATGCCCAGTGTGGTGCTTTACTCCTTACCCACTGCTCCACTGTTGTGTGTTACTCAGAATCCTTTGGGAACATTCTTTCCTGGTTAACTTATTTCAAACATGACACTGAAGCAGCACTCAGTGAGGTGCCTGGGCAGCCCCTGTCTGCTGAGCAATCCCAGCCTTCTGCCGGTGAGTGAGGCCATTAAAGCCCAGTTTCCTCTGGGAGCTGATGGTCTGATGTGGGAATGGAAGGAGCTTTCGATTTCCCATTGATCCTAATGAGCCGATGTGGGAGCTGGGATGGCTCGGCTGTGAGAGCTCCAGCACTCAGAGCTGCTCTCAGGTCTGCTTTGCTTCTCAGTTCTAGGAAATGGAATAAAGAGAAAACCACTTAGGAGGATTTTAATCAGAACTTGGCAGAAGAACTTAAGGAAACCCAAGAAATCTTCTGACAACCGCGCTTCACGCTGAGATTGCCAATGAATGGGAAGGGCAAAGACAGGGCCTTGGCTTAGGAGGGTTGGGTTTCTTCCGGCTCGTTTAATGGATGCCATTAGCATTCCTGCCCTCCCTGGCTGGGAGGGGAGGGGGAAAATAAGCTTTCTTCAGTATGCTGGAGGCTTATCAGCTGGAAATGAGGCTGAGTCCTGTGGGAGTAAATGATGAAAGTCATCCCAGACCTGCTGGAAATGGCCAGCATGGTTCAGAAGGAGGAAATGGTGTAATTTTTACTAATAGTGGCCTTGGAGTTCGAGAGAGTTTTGTGGTATGGTTGGATTTCTTCAAGAGGTTGATCTTGGCAGGCTGGAGAGGTGAGTCTGTGTGAACTTCATGAAGTTCAGCAAGGCCAAGTACAAGGTCCTGCCCCTGGGCTGAGGCCAGCCCTAGCACAAACATGGCCTGGGTGGAGAATAGATTGAGCACAGCCCTGGGGGAAGGGCCTGGGGATACTGGTGGATACCAATTGGATGTGACCTGGCAATGTCTGCTTGTAGCCCAGAAAGCCAACCTGAGTTACATCCAGAGGAGTGGATCTGGCAGGGAGGGGGCTTTGCTCTGCTCAGGTGATGCCTCACCTGCAAAGCTCCCTCCAGTCTGGAGGTCCAATGTCAGAAGCTGCTGGAATGAGTACAGAGAATGCCATGGAGATGCTCTGAGTGAGAACTGGAGCTCCTTTGCTCTGGAGATGTTCACCTGGAGAAGAGAAGGCTTCAGGGAGACTTTAGAGCCCCTTTGAGTGCCTAAAGGGGCTCCAGAGGAGCTGGAGAGGGACTTTGGTCAAGGGCCTGGAGTGTGAGGACAGGGGGAATGGCTTCCCACTGCCAGAGGGCAGAGTTGGATGGGATATTGGGAAGAAATTGTTTCCTGTGAGGCTGGGGAGACCCTGGCACAGGTTTCCTAGAAGTGTGGCTGCCCCTGGATCCCTGGAAGTGTTCCAGGCCAGATTGGATGGGGTTTGGAGCAACCTGGTCTAGTGGAAGGTGTCCTGCCCATGGCAGGGGATGGGAAGAGATGAGTTTGAAGATCCTTTCCAACCCAGACTGGTCTGTGATTCCGTGGTGCTGAGCTGTTGCTGGTGAGTGCTGTTGGGAGTGAGAAATGCTGCTATGAGGTTCAAAGCCCTTGTGGATGATGTCTGGTTTCAGACTAAGATGTGTGAGGAGTGGACAAATCTGTTGCTGTGATAGGAGATTTCATCAGCTCTCCAGATCCTCACTTAGAGCTGATGGCACATTTCCCATAACATCTTTTCAGCCCAATTTTCTTGGCTCGGCTGTAACTCCTTTTGTAAATTGTTATTTTTGAATATTTGATTAAAAATCCATGGAGTGGTATGAGTAGCTTGACCATTTAGGGGCAGGAAAGTTGCAAGAGCAGTTCTTGCATGTGTGTCCTGCAGCTGGGTAACCCAAACCAGCTTTTGTTTTCTGATTCCTGGGGAGGGGAGCATGTAGTTCTGGTTTGTGAGTGTGGGCCTGGCATTGCTGAGCAGAAACCCCCCCAAGCTGTGTTTATTTGTAAAGGGCTCTTCAAGGCTGTGTTGTACCACAGCTTTTTGTTTTATTGATATTCCAGCATCTGGACTGTTTTCCTAAACGTGCTTTCATCCAAGGAGAGATTAAGGGAGTGAGAACTATTCTGATAAAGCTGCCAAAAATAATCTTTGCTTGAGACTAAGTAGTGCTCTCAGGACTTTGTCTTGTAAAACAATTTGTGGGTAAGCACGAAGAACCATCCTAGGAAGCCCCAGATGCTCCAGATCGTTGTTCCTGCTGGGGGTTGTAGGACTATAAATTTTCCACAAGAGTGTTTGAATTTGTCACTTGCTGCCTAAGGAGATCTAATAGCAGTCAGGGAAGTTTGGGGAGTTTGTGGCTGAGGTGACTGAATCCCTGAGAGGAGAGATCTGCATGCAGTGTGGTTGGATTGATGGGAACACTGTTAATGCACACATCCATCTTCCTCATACCCCACAATGGATTGCTCATGGATAGGTTGTCACCTCCTGTGATGAGCTGATGTAATCAGGGTGATAGCTGGTGTAGCTTTAGGTGTTGAGGATACAAATAATCTGTGAGGTTTTGTAGGAAGATCCATCTGAAATTAGGTTGGTGCTGCATTGGAGTAGTTTGGCTCTCAGCACCTGCAAGGTGCCGAGCTCAGCAGAGCACAGCAGCCTTAACACTGCCCCCTTTGTCATTCTCCTTCTGGCAGTGTTTTTGCTAAAAATCACATGTCTGTGTGCTGTGACTTTGTTTGACAACTTGTGCAGTGACAGGGAGCTGAACTTCTTCCTTGATGAGATATGTAGGTATCTGTGGCATGTGTTCTCCAAACTTGCGTGGCCCTGAAGCAAAATATGGTTTGGATGCCATCTGCTTCCTGAGGGGCAGAGTTAGAGCTGCTGGAGGAAGCTGAACACGCTTCTGTGGGCTGAATGTTGCCCCATGCCTCTCCCAAAGGACCTGGGATTGGCTGCTCTGGTTCAGTTTGGTTAATTCACACTTAACAAGGCACTGTTAAAAGCACACTTACAGGAGTATTTTCTTTGAGCCTCTTGGCTAGTGGCTTCTGTATCCTACCTGGGAATCACACATGGCCCATGAGCAGATGATTGAAGTCCTGACCCATTGAATGACTGAGCTGGAAGTAACCCATAAGGATCATCAGGTCCAACTCCTGGTAGGCTTGACTCCATAAACAGTTATGATATGAACTTGGAGGAGATAGTGTTGGTGGGACAGAGTGTTCCCACTCAGGGATTTCTCTTGGAACTCTGTAAAGCACCATCAGAAAGCAAAATGAAATCTTGGTGTCCCTGCCTGTGGAGCTGCTCCAATTCCCAGGAGGGCTGAAGGCATCTGTGCTGGCTGGGAGCCCTTCTGGCTCCTGCCTGGGGTCACGGTGCAGAGTGGGGGCCTGGCTCTGGGGACTCACTGAAGGGCTCCAGCTGGCTTGTGACCCAACCAGGCTGAAAGTAGCCACTCTTCCATCTGGGCCAAGAATTTGTAGGGGTTTAATCACCCTGTCTGGGCATTGGGCTGGCACGCTCTTTCAGTGTCAGATTTACTGCTCTTGGCCCCCGAATGCCCAGTGCAGCCTGCTTTTAGGGAACCCTGCTTGCTTCTATGGGACCAAAATGAATATCTCAGCATAGTCAGACCTTTTTAGTATCATTTGAATGTCCAACACTACAGGTCTTCAGCTTGTTTCTTATGGCAAGGTGATTGTACTGTCTGTGCTTTTGGGTGAAGTGTGACCAATTTGGTGAAAGTTTTGTTCTTCTCTCTTACTCAGATCTCTGCACAGGGGAAAAGAATCTTTTTTCTGGGTGTAATTTCTGTGGCCAAAGCTCTCTATTCCTTCCTGAGCCATGTGTAGCCTGGTGGTGTTTTAGTGGGAAGAAACTAATGGCTGAAGCAGCTGCCTGGGCTTCATCTTGCAGAGGAGATGGTTTAGGGCAAGAGGGGATGGAGAAGGGCTGGAGGCTTGAGGCTTGATCCAGAGTTTCATCCCTGAATCACTGCAGGATGTGGAATGTTGGCATATGGATGTCAGTGTGCTGCCTGGAGAAGCTGGAAGGTGTCCCTGTCCATGGCAGGGGTTTGGAACTAGATGAGCTTTAAAGTCCCCTCCAACCCAAGCTTTTTTGTGGTTCTGCAAGCCAAGTTTGGCTCTGGCAGGTGACCATTTCAGATCAGTGATGTCCTTCTCTGCAGGTCTTTGCCCCAGCATTGCCTGTCTTGTTGCTGACAGCTTCAGTGTCTCTGCTGTTCCCTTCCATTGTCCTACTGTGAGAAGAAGAAAGCTGGAGGAGCCAGGTTTGGCTCCATCTTAGTGTTTCACAGACTCACAGGCTGGTTTGGGTTGGAAGGGTCTTTTAAACTCACCTCATTTCACCCTGTGCCACGGACTGGGACACTTTCCACTAGACCAGGTTGCTCCAGGCACTGTCCAGCCTAACCTCGGATGGGGCAGACACAACTTCTTTGGGCACTCTTCACTTGGGCAAAAAGTGTTTTCCTCCACTTGTGTCTTTTGAGAGTCTGTCTCTCCTGGATGACAGGCTGGGGTGTGAGGTCCTGCTGTCCAGAAGATGACAGCCATGGTCCTGCTTAATGGCTCCTGCCTGGAGAAGGGAGCAGAATGCACGGTGATGGGAGGCAGTACTGGGGGGTTGTTCTGCTCTTGTCTTGCCATTGTCTGTTGCTTTGGTTTTTCTGAGATTTTTTAAAGCCTTCTACTTGCTTATAAGATGGAGTCAGTTCTTTAGTTACTGTACAATATTAAGGGTCAGTTTTTCACTTTCTCACACTTTGGAACATAAACAACCTTTCTTGTTTTTGTTCACTGTCTTGTGCTTACCTATTTCCAGCCTGAAAATAATGTTAATTGACAAGTGGTCTGGCCAGTGGGGTGAAGGGGTAGTAACCCCAAAAGCCAATCCACTACCAGACCCACAAAATTATAAAATGAAAAAAAATAAACAGGCTGGGGAGCAGCTTTCACTGCAGACCTCTGCCTCAGTGTTGTTGTTTTTGCATTCCAGACAACAATTGTCCTGAACCACTTTCAGCTCAGCCAGGTTTCAGGACCAAGCTCTCTGGACACAGCTGGTATTTGGTGATGATCTCTTGGAAGATGGGAGATCTCAGAGCAGAGCATCCTCACGGGTTTGTGTTCAGCCTAACTGTGGGCACAGGAACCTTCCTGCCTCCTTGTGCAGGCACTGGAGCTTTGCTGCTCCCCCAGGAGGTGTCCTGCCTGCTCCTGGCCACCTCTTCCCACATCCACCCTCAAGGGTTTGTGCAACCATGTGGGGAATTGGGTCAGGGACATGATCCAATTAAAAGCTGTGCTGAGCGACATGGAAAGCAGGTTTTAACCAGGCAGTTTCCTGACAGTCCACAAATGCCAGTGTTAGGAAAAGAGGGCTTTGGACCACATAAATAATAAACAGCCAGGGGTGGATTGTGGTGGGATGGTTTCTTCTGATAGTGGTGCTGAAGCCTTGCTGTGTTGGTAGGCAACCGCAGGGACAACAAACCCGACTCCCACTTGGATTCTGGCTGGTGAGTCTTTGTTTTCTTCCCAGGAAGCTCAGTCTCATTCCCTTGAGTCTGTTTTGTGACTGCCATGGCTCATGGAGAGCCTCTCATCAGGTGTTTGTCAGGCTCCTTCTCTCCAAGGGCTGTGGTCGCAGGGGAAGGCTGGAATTGCACGGCACCCATGCCCATCCTCACTGCCTGGGGCGAGGGGGGGTTGCCTTCAGTAATCCTGACTAATCCTTTAATCTGTATCAACACTGATAGGTATTAAAGCAGCAGATAAGGTTCAGACCATGGCTTGGAGCTCAGCGATATCCCCACCCTCTTCCAGCTAAATCTGGGCTGATTGTGCTTTCTCTTAAGGGGACTGTGCTTGTTTGCTGAGCAGCTGCACTGGGTTGAGAGGGTGGATTAGCTGTTCCCAGCTGGAACATGCCTTTGTTGCTGGGCTCCAGCTTGCCAGACAAGTCCATTGATCTGTCTATGTGTGTTCCTGGTAACCAGCATCCCGTGCTTTCTGGAGCAAACCCCTCCAGGTCAATGTTCCTCTGCCAGTCTGCAGCAGATCTGTAGCCTCCTGCTTTTTATCTGTGTTATTCACCTGGATATAAGCCTGATTCAGTTGTAGACACTTCATGGAGTTCTTAAGCAACAACATGAAGCTTTCCTGAAGCAACCAGTGCTGCAGATCTGTGCTTCCTTGCTGCCTGCTGCTCACAGCAGGAATTCCCTCCTCCCACCACCATATCCTTCCTCTCCAGGCCTTCTGCACTCTCTTCTTTTTGGGTGCCTTTCCTCGTGGCTGAGATCTGCAATGTCCTCACTTGTGTGGCTTCTGGGCACCTCCAGTTACCAGTGCTGTGAAGGCAGGGCTCCAGAGCTGGCTGTCCTGTGTTTGCTGGGCACCAAACCAAGGTTGTTAATGCTGGGAAGAGCTGCTCCCAGTTGAGTTCACTGTGCAAAACAATTGTTCCTATTGTTGTTGCTGTCGTAGGCTCATCCTCCCTTTCCCTCCCTCTTCCAGCTTCTCCCCATGCTCGTGGGTTTCCTCCCAGTTTGCCACCAGTTCCCTCATCAGCAGAGCCATGGTTAATCCTTCCCATAAATCCTTTAAGCTGTCAGCAAACAACCCCCTTCTTAAAATTCTAGCACGCAAGCTCGGCCGGGACAGAGCCTGGCTCACAATCCCAAGGTTTCATTTTTGTTCCCAGATTATCACCTCCAGTCCATCTTGGTCCTGGTTTTGGCTGGCACTGCAGGCTTCTTGCCATAGCTGTGGAGCAGTGGATGGTTCATGTGTGTGTGGCCTTGTGTGATTTATCTGAGGTGTAAAAACATTCAGGCTCTGGATTTTACCTAAGGAGGGGTTCCAGGTGTGTCAGGTGGTTTGAAGTCACAGGTGAGAGTATGATCCTTAGATTTCATGTGGATGAGGTCTCACCTCTCTGAGGAGCTACCTGTCCTGTGGGACACAGTTCTTGTCTACATGAGCTTGACATGCAGCTGATAGGGCCAAAATGGGCTAAAAAATAAGAGCAAAGCATTTTTGTTGTCATGCTCACTTGTCTGCACACAAACTCTCACATCTTTGCTGTTTTGCTCTCAGACATGGCTGTTTGGCTTTTTCAGGTTTGTTTATTCCTGTAAACACACAAGGTTGGGTCACTGTTTTGGGCTGTATTTTCATTGGTGATCAGGTTAGGAGCTTTAAGTGTTGTACGTCATCTTTTGGAGGATCTCTGAATATCAGTTCCTTCAAAAGTTGACATCCACCAAGGCATTTGGCAGAATCCAAGAGAACAAAAACTTGATTTCTCAAAGTCTCAACCCACATCTTGAGTTTCTCTCTTGTAAAATTTGGGTTCTCCCTTAAAACTCCTGATGAAACACAGTTTGGAATTTATGGGATTCTCATTACAGGACTGTCACACAAGAACCACAAAGCTTTTTCCACTGTTGATCCCAGAGGGAGGAAAAGCTCTGAGACTCCCTGAGGAATATTGAATGGCATCTTGCTGCCGAGTGGCTGCATCTGGGGATTACTCAGTAAAACAGAAGGAAGGGGAAAAAAAGGTTAATGCAGTATTGGCAGCCGCCAGCTCCAGAAGCTCGTGTCCTTCAGGCTGCCGTGATTCAGCTCGGTGACTTGAGTGCAGGTGGTTCTTAGCTTATCCCTCAGGTCTGCTGGAGGAAAAGGGATTTGGAGGAAATACCATATTAAATCCAAATTTCTGAAAAATTGATTTCTTAAAATTGATTTTTTCAAAAAAAGTATATTTGTCAGTAGGGGCTAATTGTAAAAGGCATGTTGCTTGTGAGCACCTTCTTTGCACAGGCTCTTTTCCTGCTTTCTTAGCTCTGCACCAGTGTCAGGATTCTTGGAGCAACCAGCTTTATCCTGATCTCTGTAACACTGCAGAAACCCTAGGGCTGAGTCTGGGGTGAGTCAAGGTGGGAGAACACCCACAGGCAGATCCCAGGCAGCTGCAGAGCTGCTCCCATGAGCTCTGCTCCTGCTGCCTTTGTGCTTTCCAGGAGCTCTGGTGAGGGTCAGCCTCCAGGCATTACATGCTTTCTGCAGCCTGCTGTGCTTGATCACCTAGCACTGGCAAGCACAGGCTTGAGCAAAAGCCGGTCACCTGGATCTACAGGGTTTTATTTACTATTATTATTATGATTTTTGCAAACATGCTGGGTGATCTGCGCTTGGCTGTTGGCACTGCATCCTGCAGCATATGACAGATAATGGGCCTGGCTGCTGGCCCACAGAGAGGTGAGGCTCCTGTCCATGTGTGACCTGGGAAGGCACATCAGCTCCATAAATCACTGCCTGCTGCTGCCCATGCCTTGTGCCTCTCTCAAGCTTCTGGGCAGATTGAATATCTGCAGCAGGGCTCTGGATGGCTCCTTGCTGCTGGGTGAGCCTGCAATCAGTGCAGGGCAGGCTTCTGTCCAGTCCCCTTGCCCCCTTTAATGTCATTCCTCAGGCAGAGAAAATAACTTGGTTAAATTGCTGGCTTGCTGTGTTCCCTGTGCTGGGGAGCACAGCTCCTTATGGACACCAGGACTCCTGCCCAATCCTACTGATAATGGCCTGAGTCTTTAAAAGCCAAGGACTGGTGATAAAGGGTGGATTTTCTGGGTTTTGAGTGCTGGTGCTCAGTCGTGGGGTGCATCAGGTTTCTACTTCATGGGGCTTAAACTCACCCAGGTCTCCACTGCTCTGCTGTGCTCATTCCCAAACTGTCCTGGGAGCAGGCACATGCTGGGAATGGGGTCTGTGCTGCTGACTCTTTCTAGAAGCAGTGAAATCACCCTTTGGGGGTGCCAAATGTCCCATTCCTGGAGGTGTACTCAGAGGGAAGTCACTGCTGCCAGCACCCTGCTCCAGCCAGCAGCTTTCTGCAGTGGAGTGCCTCGTTCCTCTCCTCTGTGCACACCTGAATTCACCAGTCCAGCTCCTTGGATTTTTGTGATTTACTCATGAACAGCAGCAGGACTTGGGATCTGGCCAGGGGTTTGTTGGACCCATGCTTGGGACTACTGAATTTTGAGGTGCTTGAGATTGTAGGCAGCAGGGGAAATGAACCCCCTAATCTTGATACAGGCTTGTTAATAATGAGAAAGCCATTTTCCGTTGTGGGTGAAGTGCCCAGGGCGTGCTCAGAGGGAGCACATCCAGGCCCTGAGCTTTTTGAGCACTGGCAGTCCTGGCACTTGCCAAACAGAGCAAAAAAAATGCCATAGTGCATTATTTCAACAATGGGAGGAGAGGCTGCCTCTGCCTGGCTTTACCATCCCGGAGCAGGCTGGGTTGCCAGTGGGACAAAGAGCAGGGTTAGGTGAGACTGCTGCAAACCATTGGTGGACTATTCCCATGGATGCTTTCCTCATTTGTCTGCTTTCCTTTCAGAACTGAGTTTTCCAGTGGGGATCAGACCAGCATCTCCTTGATTTCCCCTTCTCAGGACGTTTTTATCCAGCTCTTGGTGTTCCTGTGTTCAGGCTTTTTCTTAAGCTCTGCTTCCCTTGGCTCAAGATGCAGCAAAGGTGGTCACAGATCCTGGCACTTGGTTTACTGCTTTTTGACAACAAAGCTTTCCTGGCATCCCAACACCTTGCCTTTTCCAGGTTGTGTTTGAGGAGCTGCAATCTCTGGGATTGAGCCATGGAGTTTTTGCAGGATGACATTTCGCAGGAACAAGTGTCATCCTGCTGGAGTCATTGGGATGGGCAGGGGTAGGGACAGGGACTGGGCTGTGCTTTGGGTGGGAGTGACAGGGCTGATGCAGACCAGAGCTCCAGGATGGTGGTGGAAGGCTCTGTCTCCAGTCCCTGTTTGCTGTTGACGTGGGCACTTGCCTGGTTTGTGGCTCTTGGGAAGCGTGTGGAAAGGCTTGTGGGTGTGGAGGGGTTGGAGATCTCTGGGACTGAGATAACTGGTTACAGTTTAGGGCTTAAAGCACAAAACAAGGCACAGTAGTGATCCAGATACAGAATGAGAGGTGCTCCAGGAGTGGGGTGCAGCTGGTGAGGCCACCATAGCTGCAGCTGTAAAACAGTGCCCTTCTGCTTAGGGAGGAGTAGATGGTTCCCTTTGCTTGGTGCACCCCTTTTCCTCTCCCAGTGCCCTGGTCCTGCTCCTCTTCCTCCCTATCATTAATTGCTTGGGGTTTGCTGATGCAATTAAAACCAGTTGTGTCTGCAGCCATGGCGCTGCCTCCCTTCCCCAGGGTATTCCTCTGCCTGCGTGCGAGAGCTGCTGGCTCAGGGAAGGACAGGTCTCCGTGCTGGCTGGCTCATGGCCACAGTGATGGTCCCCAGAGGAGGGAAGTGGCTGAGCCAGGGCTGTCACAGCCTGAGGAGGTGGCAGCTGACTCCTAGCACTCCCAAGGACCGTCTGGCTTCTGCAGCTGATGTGTAATGGGGATAGCTGCCGTGCTGAGGTGGTCATGACTGATGGGCAGGACATCTTGCTGGGCTGGGGGTTATTAGCACAGCAGCTAAAGCCAGCTGAATTATGAATTATAGTCCCTGGGCTTTCAGGGGAAGAGAATGACAATCCTGGACCATGGGAGAAGCTCAGCTAAAGGAACAGGACCTCAGCTCAGCAGTCTGTGAGGATGGCAGCTGGGGAGGCACAGAGGGCGCAGAGGGCACTTGCTCCTCTCTGGGTGGGAAGGGAAGTTGCTGATGTGATGGGGAAAGGCTTTCACCCTCTGCCAGGCTGCCTCCCACGTCTCTCCCTGCCTGTGCAGCACTGCCCAAGGCAGTGTCCTCAGCATGACTCCAGCTGTGTGCCAGCTCTGTCACTTCACTGACCCTTCTGGGATGTCAGTACTGCTCCACCAGCACTGACCCTTGGCTTTGGTGTGTCCCCTTGGCTTTTCCCATGCTTATTTGTTACTTACTTGTCTAGCTACTGTTACCATATCCAGGAATGTTCTTCAGGTCCCCTTCTTTGTCCTGTCCCTTGGTGTTCTCCTTGTGAAGGGAGTGATTTCCAGGCTTTTTATTCAACTCTTCAATCCCATTGAGCCCCTCCCAGCTCCAGGTCCTTTCCTAGTGCCCATACAGCTTTTCTCAGGCTTTCATCCCTGCAGCCATCAACTTCCTTCTCTGAGACACTGCCCTTCAAATGCCAGTGTTTGGTTTTTAGTCTCCATGGTCAAGAAGCATCTCTGGGATCTGGCAGATGAGCTGTGCCCCTCTCTTTTACTAGCAGCCTCTTGGAGGCCCCTGGGAAGCTCTTTGGTTGTCCCCATATGAGCTGTGTGATGTTGCCATGGGGTAGAGAAGATGTGGATGGTGTTCAGACAGGCACCAGTCACCTGCTTTGGCTTGGTAAAAACCAGCATCAGGTCAGATGTTGGCAGAGACCCCAGATGATGGGAAAGGTGAGCAAGGAGAATTTCTGCTGCCAACACCACTCTGAGCACAGGAGTTACACAAGTATCCATCCATGCATCCATCCATGCACATCTTGTCCTCACACACACTTTCCTGCCTGCTCGTGGGTGTTGTAGAGCTGCACAAAACCCTGGTTCTCCCTAGCCAGTGTTTTCTTTCCTAGCCCTGACCTGCAGACCAGCAGCTCGTTAGCATGTCCTGGCCATCCCAGAGCTGCTGGTTGGCATGATGGGAAGCTTCTCCCTCTGTCCAAACACCTTGTGTGATTATTATCAATAAAAAGCTGTTCCTCCTTTTCCTCAGGTAGAGGATGTGTATGGACATGCTGCCTCTGTTTTCACTAGAGATGGTGTGATTAAAGGTCAGATGGGTTTATTATAGATAGAAATGGCATTTTGGCTGCTTCAGGCTGGAGTAGAGGTATCAAAAGCTGGTATCCCACTGGTGATGAGGAATTGTCTCTTACAGGGTTCCATTAGATCATGACACTGATCCAGTGACATTCCTGAGAGGAACTCTGGTATCCTGCTTGTCCTGCTTGCCTTGACTTTGCTTTTTTGTCATTCTTTTTTTCTTTTAACTCTTCAAGATCCTGGACTATAAAAAAGAGATATATCACCAAATAAGAATTAAATGCCAAGAAACTTTGTGGGACCATCTTCCAAAGAATCTGGAAATGTGGAGCTGTGGGATGGTGTGGTGTGGTAATAGCTTCCCCTGTGCTAAGGATACCCTTTTTATGGATGTGATCCAAAACTCTCAGCATTTCATGGTCAAAATGACTCTTCTATCATTCCTTGAAGCTGTTGGGCATGAAAAGCCCTGGAGAGGAGATGTGGAGCTCCCTGATCCCTTTCCACCTCTCCCCAAGGCGGGAGGGTAGGTGAGGAGATGGAAACATTCAGCCAGCAGGTTGTTGAGCCCCGTGCTGGCTCCTTGATGACTTTTCTTGCCTTGGAAGAGCTCTCTGCTGCTAGGACACTCCACATGCAGGCATGGGGATGCTTAACAACCCCTGCAGGCCAATCCATTGCTGAGCTCATGGCTGCTTTCCCAGGCCAGCTGGGATGCCCAGGATGCAGCATTGGTGCTCCACATTCCTGCCCTCTTTTTATGCCCCCTTTGCTGGGCGTAAAAACCTTCCAGGCTCTGATTTATGACTCAGTTGTGTCTTTCCAAAGAGGACTTGTGCTATCCTCTGTGGGCTGCCTGTGTGAGCTGAGAGCACTGTGCTCCATCTGGCTCCCAGGGAAGGGTTGGATTTTAATGATGTGTGGCCAGGTTCAGGTCTGTGGGCCAGCAAACCCCAATGCTTGAGCATGGCACCTTGGGGCTAAAACTCCCCTATTTATTATTATTCCACTCTTCCTCATGCCATTAGGATTTCTCTGCCATAGCTGGCTGGTAATTTGAAGAATCAAATAAAATTTGGCAGGGCAAGAAATGAAATTTATGAAGATCTGGGCTTGCTTATGGTGTGTCTAACTCCAGCAGTATCTTTGCCTTATTTTAGGGATGCTAGCTAAAAATCCAGTGTTGATTGAATATAAACTTGGCCCTGCTACTCCCTGATCTGTCTGCCCACCAGCCTCAGGCATTTCATTTTTACATGTGCTGTCTAAGGTGCTGCTGGGTGGAAGGAGGCGTAGCGACTGCTGGCATCAGATGGTGATTTTTCAGTGGTGACTGTTTTCTCTCTTTTTTTTGTGGCAAAAGGGAACAATTTCTCATTAGCTGGAATTCAGTGACCCGTGGGTATCCCTGCATGTGGCCTGAGAAATGTGAGGTTAGAGGCTAAAAACCTTCCTGGAGCTTAATTGGACTAGCAGAAAGCTTCAGCCGTGGGTGGTGTCAGCATCCATCCGTGTTTGGTGGAGGCTGATTTGGATTTCAGATGCAAGCTCTTCCCCTTGGTGTGGTCTGGAGGAGCTGATGAAGCAGCTACTTGAAGCTATTTTT
The DNA here is from genome assembly GCA_013400215.1 of Cisticola juncidis. Classification (NCBI taxonomy): domain Eukaryota; kingdom Metazoa; phylum Chordata; class Aves; order Passeriformes; family Cisticolidae; genus Cisticola; species Cisticola juncidis. The sequence continues at coordinate 69,822 of VXBR01008905.1, forward strand.
CTATTTTTACGTGAAGTACTCTCAAGGAGGAGCGCGGCTGCGGGCGGCAGAGCCTGCGATGCGAATCACGAAGCTCCCTCTGCTCCCTGGGATGTGCTGAAAGCCCCACTGTGTCTCCACCGCTCCTTGGCTGTAGGTGGCCTGCAGGTGATGAGGTAAAGTCTGCCTTGGCTCTGGCTCAGCTCCTCTTCTCCCTGCAGGGAGTGATCAATCCTCCCCAGCCTTGCTGCTCAGCTGCTGGTGGTGCTGGATGTTCAGCACAGAACCTGCCAGGTGAGACCTTCAGGCTTCACAGCCCAGCTGTGTCCAGCAGCCAGGCATTGGCTCCCACAGGAGCACCAGCTCTGCCTCCTCCTGGCAAATATCCCCCCCAGCAGTGGGGGCTTGGATCTAGATGAGCTGTAAGATCCCTCCCAACCCAAACCAGTCTGTGATTCTGTGATCAGAGCAGGGGCACCAAGGGGCATTTGAGTGAAAGACAGGGAAACTGCTTTTCACCCCTGATGCTGGAATTAAATCTGGAGTGAGGGTAGGAGATGGGAGCCTGTGGATTCACGTGGAAAGCTCGTTCCTGCTCCTCTTGCAGCCCATCTAGAGATTTCACAGCAATATGAGCACACGTTGGACTGCTTTGGGGTCAGTGCCCGGGCACTGTTCTCCTCAGGGATAGTGAGGCAGTATCTTGATTTCAGTAATTAATAAAACCTTGGGAACTGGCTTGAAAAACTTCCTGTGGAATTTGCTGTGTCCTGCAGGCACTGATTCCTGTGTGTTCCTGATGGGAGCTAATGGATGTGGGTGCAAACTGTTGCTTGAAGGGTTGAGCCCAGCATTTATCGGCCAGAATAGGAATATTGATTTCTGCCATTTTAAAAATAGCATGCTTGAAAGAATTTGCTGGAAAACTGAGGTTTGGGGAGTGGGGGGTGATGCAGTCACAGGACACAGCACATTTTTCATTCCTGTGTTGGCATGAGGTTTCCATCTTGTGTGCTGAGAGACAGAGGCACATTCCAGACACCAGTCCCCTCTCTTTGGCCACTGGTATGAGACACATGTGGTGACACCGACTTCCCTACCCACATCCTCGTGTCTCATGTGATTGGGCTCATTTCTTGCTCTCCCTTCTCTTGTAACCTCCCCATCAGGCCATGGAACAGAGCTGGCTTTGTGTCTGGAAAGCACCAGGATCTCTCCTGGCAACTGGAGCAAAACCTACAAAGAAGAGGAGATGAGAGCCAAGTGGGCGGCTTCCTAAACGTGCAGCCTGTGGGGGCTGGGACGTGCACATCATACCAAAGCAGGTTTTTAATATTAAATAGATGGAAGGAAGATGTCTCCTTTTGCCTGAGGGATAAATAGATCTGAAACTCGTCCTAGACTTTGCTGCTTGTTGCATCTGAAATATGTGTGTCTCACCCTGGAATTGAGCTTCTCCAGGAGCTGCCAATACCTGGCTACAACCCATGTGTAAAAATGCTCTGGTGTTCACAGTGTATGTGGGATGTGATGGAAAATCTCTGGGAGAAGCATCCAATGAATGGATTTACCTTTTTTTTCCCCCAGTCCATAGCTGTGTGCACCCCATGGTCTGGATGTGACACTTCTCATGGTTCCCTTAAAGCAAGTGTCACTGGTGCCCTCCCAGTGCTAGACCTCCTCTGTGAGCAGTTTGGGGGCCTCAGGAGGTGCACCCTGCTCTGCAGGGACTGAGTGTTGTCTCCTTCCCTCCCACCCCTTCCCCAAACAAATTTTACAGGTTGTGAGCCTTGAGCACCTGGCTTGGCTTCCCCAGGACCTTCAGGACCAAATGCTGTTTGTAGCTGTGGGCAGACAGCTCCTTGTGCAGGAGAACTGCTTAGGAAGCTCTCCATCTTGCCACTGCCATTTGTTGGAAGATGGGTGGGTTAAGAGAAGGATTTTTTTCTTATCTGTTTGGCCATGAACCTCCTGGTCCAGCCATGGAAGGGGGACACAGAGCTGAAGCTGCTCTGTCATCAGAGATGCTTGTTATCATGGTTGGAGTGTGGAAGAACATCAAGAAAAGATAACTCTGCCAAAATTTAAGTAAAACCCTGCCAAAACCTGGCAAATCTAATCTGAACTTGGGCAGTTCCAAAGCTGCTGGATGTTGGCTCTCTAAAAAGAGAAGGCCTGCTGCTGTGTCTTGGCAGGTTTTGGGAAAACCTTGAATGTGACTTACTGGCGATTCAGAGCCTGGCATGGGGTGGATCTGGGGTGTCAGCAGCACTTAGGGGTGCTGTGGGCAGTGCTGTATGTATAATATTAATGGAGGCTTGTAGGAAGGAAAGGGGGAAGGAACAGAGCAGTGGAAGGATGATGATTTTCTCACTTGGAAAATACTGGTGTACTTAGGAACAATTTTCTTGCCAGAAAGCTGTAGCCAATGTCTGTCTTAAACATTCCTCTCATTGATTCATCCCATTTCCTCCTTGCTCTTCTGCATCATCCTCTGCGTAATTCCTCTCTCTCCTTTGATGTTTTCATCCCCCATGTATTTGTAGATTATGGCTGTGTCCCCACATAGCTGTCACTGAACCAAGCTATCCATATTTAGCTCTTCTAATCTCCTCTTCCATACCAATCCCCTCAGCCTTGTTATTTTTGTGCCTCTTCTCTGAACTTCCTTCATTGTGTCTCTCGTGTCCTTTTCTGTCATGAATGGACTAGTGAAAGGTGGCCCTGCCTATGGCAGGGGGATGGAATGAGATAAGCTTTAAGGTCCTTTCCAAGCCAAACTATTCTGGGATATGAAGATGGCATCTTGGAGGTGATCCCCTCAAGGTCACTGAAAGGATCACCATGGGGTGGTGCTTCACTGTTTATGTATATCTGTAACTCCATAGTCCCCATTTTTCTTGCACAGTGACTGAATGTGAGTGTCCCTTGCTTTTTGCCCTCCTTGAGGCCTTGGAAGCACAACCCAGTGCCACAGCTTTGGCTGGTGTGGAAGGTCCAGCTGTCCCCACACCACATTCACAGCTTGGTTGATCAAAACACCCCCAAACAAAGCCCATTTTACTCCACACTCCCTCTCTTCTTTCTCAGCTCTGCTCTGAAAACACCAGGCCTTTTTACCACATCATCTGTTGTACTTTATGAGTGTAAAAGTTGGTTTTCTTAGTGGTGTAATAAAACCATATCCATGCATGTGGTTGTGTTGTCTACCATGAGTCCCCAGTGACAGAGTGGTTGTGGTGGCTTTATCCATTCTCACCTGGAAGTGGGCACTGCATATTGATGTGAACAGAGCTGATCCCTGGACTGTGCTCTGAGCAAGCAGAGGAACCCATGCTAGGTGAGACAGTCTGATCCCAACTCATTTTTACTTCAAGGCTTGGATCCATCTTTTCCCTTCTACATTTACAATAATCCAATTTTGTACTGAAATGATTTGTATATCCCGAGCTGTCTCCTCTCTGATGGACTCCTATGTACTGCAGCTTTTTAAAGGCATGGACTTTGTGCCTGGATAAGCATTAATTAAAAGTGATTGAATGCTCTGAGTTTGCATGTAGGGTTGTGGGTGTGTGTGGGGGTGTGTGGCCGTGCCCTGGCATGAATTGCTGGAGGCCTAGCAACCACAGTGTCCATGTTTTAGGGGTTCAGATTTGTGAGACTGAAGTAGAGGAAAAAATGGGTGAAAAAACTGAAGGAAAGGTTGAGGCAGGAGGATGTAGCTGTGCTATTCCCTAATTCCCTAACAGAGAGCTGAGCTGCTGTGCCAGCTTCTTGTGCTCAGCCCTGACCTACCAAGTGTCAGCTTTGGTTTGCAGTCTTTGGTTGGCGATCCTGGCCAAGGTTTGTTGTTATCTTTTGTGTTCTTGCTGTCTCCAGGAGCCTGCTTTTTCAGCCTCTTTCAGACTCATCTCTTGATCTGTTGAAATGGAGATGCCAAGCTCTGCAATGTGCTCTTCATTGCTGGAGCTACTTGGGTGGTGGGGCCTGTGCTTGGTGCTCAGGATGCTGGCCAGTGGGCTGTGTAGCACAAACAGACCCTGTAGGCAATTTAAAGCCACTTGCCTTGAAAATTCTGTTTTTCCATGTGATTTCTCTTGCCTGCCTTGCAGATTTGGGTTTTAGGGATGTCTCTAGTTTGTCTGTTTCAACCTCTCTCAATGGCACATCATTTGGCCAGGTTTGTGGAGCTGGTGGTTTTCAGATGGCTCTTAACAGTGGCTGGAGCTGCCAGTACTTTGTGAAAGGTCTCATGGATTTGTATCCTCTTTTCAGGAGACTGATGCACTGAGGCACTCATGAACCCTTTTATGTTCTTCTTTGCCTGCTTACATGTGCTGGTCAGCAAGTGCTGTTATTGGCAGCTGCTGAGCACTGCTCAGAACCTTGGGTGCAGCTGCCTGGTTACTGTGGTGGAAAGAAAATAAGCAAAACCAAGTCTTTCTCTCACAGTGGTTCTTCCACATAGAAACCTGACTTGCAGGAGACATGGCTGGTGTCAGTGGGGCAGGGGATGCTGGAGGATGGAGGTGCAGGAGGCAGCAGTAGGAGAAGCCAACCATACATCTGCAATGTTTGGGTGTGTTGAGAAGGGTGGGGAAAGGTTGTGAGATGTAATGGGACACCTGGGTCACAGTGGGAAGTCACTTGCTGTCATCCATGGCAGCAGCAGTGCTGAAGAAGGGGCTGGAGACTGCCTTGGTCATTGTGAAGGATGCTTGTAGCCATCTGTGGTCAGGCTCTGTGTTTCTAATCATCTCTGCTCTCCCATGACCCAGATGCATCTCTACTGCTTTTCTGCAGGGGATCTTTCCCTTTGTCTCCACCAATTTTAATTCAGTGTATGACAAGACCCATGGCCCATCTGTGGGATGTCAGTGGTTGATGATGGCTGAACAGAGACCCAGTGACATGTGGTGGGACCGGTGCACAGAGGTCCCAGCTTGGATTTCTTTCCCATGTCTCTCACTTATGTCACCTGTCCCCTTTCATCACTGCTCTTCAGTACCTCTCTCCTGCTGGAGACACCCTTTTTTTCCCTTCCAGGAGCAGATCTGATAGTCTTGTAAGTGGTTGGAGCAGGTGACTTGGTGCCAGCACGTCTGCCTTGGATACTATTCCTGGCTTTATTGAAGACACGGTAATATGCAAGACAGTGCCTCTGTGGTGTCTGCCTCCTCTTGATCTCAAAACGCTGCAAGCACTGAGATAAGACCGGCTGTGTTCAAGCAGAGATTTTATTCCCCTCTCCTCTGCAGAGGGAACGCAGCTCGTCGTAAGTCATGCTGGGCTGTATTTGCATTTCCCCAGCAGCGTGGCTGAGGCTGATAGCATCCACTGTCTGCATCACCTGGGTGTTTGCATGAGTCCCACATCACTGGCATGGGGGGGTTGTACCTCCAGCATCACTGGTGGGATGTCTCACCCCAATATTCCCATTAATTGTGGCCAGGTCTGGTTTTGGTGGTGCTGCTGGTGGAGCTGTGAGCTTTATGCAATACCCTCTTCCAGGCTTTGGTTCCTGTGTCCCACTCACCTGCAGCCAGAACAGGTTTCCTCAGCCAGGTCTGCCCCAAAATGCCCAGATAAAAATGAGTCTGAGTTGGGAATGTGCTGCCAGCCCCAGCATTGTGCTGCATTGTGCTGTCCTTTTGGCCACCAGCTGCTCTGGCCATTCTGCAGGGACTTGCTGGCCAGGGAAGGTGTTTGCATAGATGGAGGCAAATCCCCTCCTTAATCTCAGAGCTGGAGCACAGCTTGGCATGGCCAGGAGAGTACATGGAGGCACCTTTTGTGTGTAGAGCATTCCTATTACACCTTGGCATCAACAGCCCCTCAGTTAGGAGATGCTGTAAATCCCAAATCTGGCGGGTGTGAGCAGATGATGAGAAGCACTGAGAACAAGCTGTGAAGGAGAGTGGTGGGGAATTGGCCTCTCTTGGCTTGCTTTTAGGGGATGCTAAGAGCTCTGAGGCTGGGAAACTGGAACCTCTGCTCCCTAAAACTCCCTTCTTCCCATCTGAATTGCCTGGCTCTTTGGTGGTGGTGGTGTGAGGAGGTCCCACGCTCGCGTGTCTTCTCTGGGGGATGAACTCAGGGAGTGTGATGCTGAGCCCACTCCATTCTGCACACATGGAAGCATTAATCCTTCCTTGTGGCATTTACTGCTTCTTGCTAAGGGGGGGCTGTCACAAATGTCAATCCCTTTTTCTTGGAGCAGCTGCCCTGTGGGCTCAGATTTGCCAGCTAAGGAACCCAGTATATTCCCCAAGTGTTCCCGTGGTCTGTAGAAATAACTGGCTTTGTTTATTTGAGCTTGTGTTTATCCAGGGAAGGGAGACTTTTGTCTAGAACAGAATCCTTTTTTCTGATCTTAATGTCAGCGACCTCAACTTCCTGCTGTAGCAAGAGGGAAGAGCAGTGGGCACCAGCACTGGGATCAGTGCCCCAGGCCACACTCCTGGCTCCAGCTTTGGACCTGACCTCCGTTATTTCCCTGCATGTGGGTGTTTGTTGGAAGCTCTTGTTGGCTGCCTTCTTGCTGGAGAAATCCAGCCTGCAAACAGTCAGTGTTCAGTGGCACCTGCACTGTTCAGGGAGGGGATCTTCTGGAGCCTGTTGCACATGGCCTGGGATTAGGTACCTCCAGTGTGATGGGATGATGTTGCTGGGGGACGTGACTGGGAGCTCTGCTTGCAGGTGGATTTAAGATGGAATTGTGGACGTGGTGGGCACCAGAGCCAACAGCTCTGCATGTCCAGCTTTGAGGGCCAGGTTGGAGAAGACTCTGAAATTCCTACCAAGGTCAGAAGAGGGGAAGAGTCACTGTGGTGCTGTGGTTTTGGGGTTTAGAGGTGCCCACCAAGGATGCTTGTCATCTGGATAGATGTTCTCCCTGGGGATCTCTCCCCAGGGAGCTGAAAGCTGACATTCCCAGCTTCTGCTCTGAAAAAGCAAAGCTGTGGGGCATGTAGTGACAGAGCAGGACAGGAGTGAGAACATCAAAACTCCCAGAGGTTGAGCTGGTCCGTGATGTGGGATGTGTTGACTGCAAGCCTTGAGCAATGCTCCTGTGATGGAGCACCTTTGATCCATATTCTGTCTCCTGACACGGAGTCATGAGTTTGTGACCAGTAACAAGGCTCCCTTTTGGCTTTTCTTGTCTCTCTGTCTGCAGGAGTGAAAGGACCTCGTAGGTGAGAAAAATGGTCCCTGTACTTCATAGCTTCTTCATGTGGGGATACACTGGAGCCTGGAACCATCTCAGGTGCTTTGGTGGTCTCACCTCGAGTCCTGGCTGGCAGATGGGGTGCAGATCTGGGGGTGCCCTACACTTCCACACCCTCTCTGCTCTTGCAGATGCACCACAGATATCTGGTTGCTCTTCTCAGGGGGTTTGGCATTGCTTTTGGCTTTTATCGCTCCCAAATGCATTTTTCTTGCCTGACTTTGATTACTGGGGACAAACCAAAATTCTCATAAATAGGAGTGGGTGGTCTGGATGGTCCAGGGAATGACATTAAAATCAGTGGGGTGTTTTTATTTCTGGTTTGCCCTCTTCTCACTCTCTCATTAATAACTGCTGCTGTGATGTCCCCTTGAGGGCAGCTGATGCTAAGGAACCAGCAGTGCTAAGATGGCAGGAACTGCTCTGTGTGCATCTCCTATGCCAGCACCCACTGCTGTGCTCCCCTCTCCCACCTTCCCAGGGGGCTGTAATGAGGGGTAGATTTTAATTATCCCCCAGAGCCTGGCATCCCGTGGCGCCGTTGGCATCACCCTGGGCTCTCAGTGGATTTGCTGTTCCCCATTGAGCAGGGCTGTGCTGGCCCTGCTGCCCAGGCTTGGCTCAGTTCCACCTCTGTCCTGGCGGTGGTGAAAGCGCGTTCCTCGTGATGGGAAAGCCTCTGCCACAAACACAAAGGGTTTTCATGGGCGGACACGGACGGCCAGCGCTGGCATGCGGAAGCTTCACCCCGTCTCACTCCCACAGGGGTGGCTGCAGACACACCAGGTTCCTGGAGACAGGATTTAATCTTAGAGCCTACCCAGCATGGAAAGAGAAATAAATTTTATTTCTGCAAGGGGGATTTAGGGCCCAGAAGTGGTATGGGGGGTGGCCAGAAAGTACAAGGCTTGTTTTTGGAGCCAGGGATCTCAGCTAGCACAGCCCTGGAGGTGATGTGAACCCCACTGCTGTAGGGTGTGGGTGCTGCCCACCACCCTCAGACCAGCATCACCCCAGGCTCCCTCTCTCCCTCCAAGGGGAAGAGTGGCCAGAGGAGCTGCCCCATGGTATGCAGGGCTCTCCCAGCCATCCTGACCTTGCTCAGAAATCAGAGGGGTGAAAAGATCATGGCAATGGTAAATAAGACACACACAGAGGGGGAGGTGAATTCCATGGATTGATCCGTATGTGTTTCCCTCCAGCTTTTTTCGGTTTTGTCACAGTGGGGAACCTCTGCTCCTGCCCTCACCCTTGCAGAACCATCCTGAACCTTTTTATTTTGCTCTGAAGCTTCGGGCAAGGGAGCAGGAGAGCCGCCCTGTCTCCCCACGGCTGCTGAAAGAGCCTGTTTGTTACAGAGCAGGGTGAGATATGAAATCCCATCAAGCCGCCTTGCTTATTAGAGATCTCAGTGAGCTGCTTATTATGCACCATGGCATAATGCAGATTACGAATGTGACCGGGCGATAATTAGCAGAGCTGGAACTGTAATTAAACGCTCCTGTGCTGCTCTGTGGTTTGTGTTGCTGAGTGGAAGGAAGCTGAACGGTCTCAGCACGTCCCCAACGCGCACACACAGCCACCGCTCCCCGGGCTATGGGGGCGAGTGATCCCTGCCACTCCCTGGGCTGCTCCTGCTGCCCACCAAGCCAGACTGCCCTGCCTGGTTCCTCCCTGGCTCTTCCTTTGCTGGAGGCTGATTTGTGGTTTGCAGAATGTGGCATTGAGGAGCCCCTTCAAAGGAGCCTCACATTTCCTTGGAGCATCTTGTCCTGGATCTGCTGAAGAGGTTGTTGTGTTCTGGGGGGTGACTTTCTTGTGGGAGTCTTCTGGAAGCTGCTCTGGCAGTCTTCTGGGGTGGTTTTATGCCAAAACCACCCTCCTTGGATCCCCTGAGGTGCAGTTGGGCATAGGGCAGCCTTGGAGGTGGGTGGTCTGGAGATGGGCTCCTGGGGGAGAGCTGAATCCATTGGTGGGAGATTGGAGATGGTTGTGGATAACAAGCTGTGCTGCTGGGGAGGGGACTGTGGGGTTTAACCACTGTTGTTTGAGACCTCCAGGCCATCTTTAGGGCCAAGTGGGCTGCATGTTGCTCTGATGAGCTGTCCAGACAGAGGATGGATGCAGGACAAGGTGAGGGCTGCAGATAGAAAGCACTTTGTGTTCTGCTGGAAGAGAAAATCCACTTGCCCTATCAGAGCCAGGATGTGATACCGTCCTCTCTGCTCCTCTGCCTAGAGATTGGTGTCACCAGGGATGTGGGGAGAGTCTGTGGGTCAGGAGTTGGTGGGGAGGTGGGATGCTCCAGGCACTTGCTGTGATTGTGGGCACCCTCTTGGGTGGAGCAGGCTAGGCTGGATGTGCAAGGTTCTGCTGGAGTTGTTTCCCTTCCTAAAGGATGGAGATGTGTGAGCCAAGAGAGGGAGCAGGCAAATTTGGCAGCTGGTCAGGACCAGGATGGGAGTCAGCAGTGAGGCTGGAAGGGATCATGGGCTGGTGCCCATGTCCACACTTGGTAACCACAAACTTGGGCTCTCCAGGTTTCTTGTTTTCCCTCGCCAGAGTTTTAGGGGGTCTGGGAGTAGAACTGGGTGCTCTAGGGGGATCTTCGCCTGCTTGAAACGGGAACCCAGGTCAGCACTGTTGCTGAAGTGATGAGTTTCCTCAGTCTGCCTCTCTTCTGAGATAGCCCAGTGTCTAAAGATCACAAATAGTGAGGAGAGGAGGTCTCAGCTGAAAAGGAGCTGCTCCAGGTCTTTGCAAGCCAAGGTACAGGGGTGGCTGGCTGTGGCTGGCTTGGCTGAGGAACCCCAAAGGATGGGAAGGTCTCTCCACCCTGGCCTTGCCTTGGCCAGCCACAGGATCAGCCCATCAGCCTTACTCCTCCTGACTCTGCTGTAATCTGCTTGCGTGGCACAGCGGCCAAGGACCTTGGCTTCTCAGCAGCAGGGTGGCTTGGCTGGGCTTCCACTTGGCATATTGGCTTGTTGGCTTTCCAAGCCCAGCTCTGGCTGTGGAATCTGGTTTCTGTGTGCAAAGGGAGCACAATGGCTGGATCAGGCTCTGAAGCAGATACTTGCACAGGGAAGAGGGATATGATCCAAGTGCCTGTGCCTGCAGGTGGTCACAGGGTAGTTCTGGAAGGGGAAGGATGCTGGTTTTCGTGGGTGCTGGAGGGAGTCTGCTGCTCGTTTGTCCTGTCCTGCTGGTTGAGCAGAAGCTCTTCTAGTGAGCCATGGGGTCCAAAGGCATTGACTGCATTAACATCTGAGCCATAGCCAAGAGGCATCCTCACCAGGCATGATTACAGAAACCATCAGGGAAGGAACTTGCTGCAAGCTTTCAAGCAGGAGCACAGATATCTCCTGCACAAGGACTTCGGGTGTGATCTCTGTGACTGCAGAGCTCCCCAGGGTTACATGGGTATAGGCAGGGCAGGGCAGGAGAGCCCTGCGAGATCCTTGTCCTCTGATGGGTTGTGGGACATGAACTGAGAGTGGCAGTCCTGAGCTCGAGGTTCTCCAGGAATGTAAAAATTGATACTTGCCCTGCCTTCTGTGTTCCCAGCAGTATTCCTGACAATGACCACATCCCTGTTTTTCCCCACAGATGGAATCCCCGGTCTCTACCCCCGCAGTGCTGCCCTTGCACCTCCTGGTCCCCGTGGTGAACAGTGACATCTCGTCGCCCTGCGAGCAGATCATGGTGCGCACGCGCTCGGTGGGGGTGAACACCTGCGACGTGGCCCTGGCCACCGAGCCTGAGTGCCTGGGCCCCTGCGAGCCGGGCACCAGCGTCAACCTGGAGGGCATCGTGTGGCAGGAGACAGAGGACGGTGAGTGTCAGAGCTGCATGATCCCTGACAGCGTCACGGGGGAGTCATGGCAGTCCCTTCCTTGCCATGTCCCTGCTGTGTCACTCTTGGGCATGTCCTGGGCTTGCCTGCCACCGGCTGGGTGGTCAGGACAGAGGAGCCGTGTGAGAGCAGTCCATGATCTGTCCAGCAAAGGGAATAACAGGCCAATACTTGCATCAGCCCCGTGTGTTGCGTTATCCCTTTGCCCAGACAGCAGGCAGAAATCTAAGCTGCTGTTTCTCTGCCCTTCAACAAGAGCTGACTTGTTCCAGAGGTGCCAGGGGAAAGGCCGTGCCAGCCGGCACGGGAGTTCGACAGAGTTGACTTCATTTTTGCTTGGCAACCCACAGGTCTGTCACAAAAACGCTCAAACCCTGAGAGGCGGCAGAAATCTCTTGCTGGATTAAAAAACCCCAACGGAGCTCTCAAAATCGACTCAGTGGGAGATCAGCCTCTCAGCTCTCTTGCCAAGCCAATCCAATCTTTTCCACTGGAGCTCATCTCATCCGTGCACAGCTTGGTTTGCTTTCCCAGGTCCTTTGATGGGTTTGCATTGCTCTTGGGGCTCTGCCAAGGAACGCAGGGATGAATAGGTGGCTCAGTGGCCCATGGGAAGTGCTGGAACTTGGCCTTCCCTCTAGGCTCAGTGGGATGCTGGAGGTTTCTGCCTTGAGAGGCACAGGGTGAGCTCCTTGTGTTTGTGTCTGGAGGCAGAAACAGTCCAGAAGCACAAAAGCGAGAGAGAGCAGTGGTGGCAAAGGCTGGTTGATGGGTCAGCTCAGCCAGGTACCCATGTGCTCCTCTTGGATATCTGCTCCCACCCTTCCAGTTGCTGTTCTGTGCAGAGAATGAAGCTGCTGGCCTTTATCCCAGCCTCTCCTCACTGAGACTTTATTCTCTGTGATGGAAGCTGAGGTGAAATCTCCATTCCCATGAGATGCTTCCAGTGAGGTTCTCTCCTTGTCTCATGCTTTGGGAAGGTGGGAGTGGGCCCAGTTTGCCTTTTCTCTCTTCCTACTGGGAAGTTGGTTTTGAAACCATGGTTGGTGCAGGACCAAGTCCTGCAGTGGATGCTGATGTGAGCACTGAAGTTGTTCCCTGTGGAAAAAGCATACAGAGAAATAACACCTGAGGTCTTTGGGAAGGAAGCAGTGGATGGACCATGCCAGGGAAGACTGGGAACAACTAGCTTGGGATGGGGACCTCCACACTCCTCTGCTTTACCATCCATTCTATATGGAAAAAAAGTCACCCTGATTGAGGCAGCTGGGAGCTGTGTGTTTTTCCTGCTGCTCCAAGGCGGAAGGATGTCACTTGTAAAATCTGTGAGAAGAAACAGCAGGAGAGTTCAGGAGCCCTGCTCTGCACATCCCAGGGCCAGAGGATCTGCAGGATGGATCTGCTCTAAAGAAACCTGTGGAAGGTCTGCACTGATCTACCACCTCCCCAGCACTGCATGATCAGTGTCTCCAAGAGCCTGGTCACTTTGTGGGGTACACCACCTTCTGCTGGGGAAACTGAGGCACAGTTGGACTGGGTTTTGGGACACACAGCAACACAGAGGAACATTGGCACCCTCCACTTGTGGGACTCCCCCATCTCCCCAGCAAGAGGAGCAAGAGTTACACTGGTGTAACTTCTCTCAACCCAAAAGCCCTGGAGCTGCAGAGTTCCCTGAAAATCCCAGGGCTGCTGGAGAGCCCATGGGCAATGGCAAAGCTGATGAGAGCTTGGACCTCGTATGGTGGTTTTGGGTGGCAATCAGGTCATGGTGGCCATGCCAGGATGGATGAACTGAGCATCCCTGAGGCAGGGAGCACAAAAACATCCCTCTCTGCCAGTTCCTGGCTGAGAGGCTTTGCCATGGGAGTATTTGCTGTTCTCTCCTGCTCCTCACCCCGCCGTGGAGCTCCTTCCCTGTCTGCCTGTCCATCCACATTACCCCTCACTCCTCAGCCACCAGCTCGGAGCTTGCCCTGGAGGTGTCCTGTGATTACCCATTTTTAGTCTGTGGTAGTTCACTGAACTCACCCAGAGATCCTTCTCTGCCAGCTGCTGATGGTTGCCACTGTTGGGAGCAAAGATTTCACACCCAGTCCTGCACAAAGGCCCTGATACTGCCTTTGGTCTCTTTGGGTCTGCTGCATGCCTTGGCTTTAGTCACACGGCATCTGGTCCTGGAGTGACCAGGCAGGGGGAGCCACCCCTGGTTTTTGCCTGACATCTCCCCCCTGCCTTCCCATTGTCAAAAATGGAGTCAAGGGCAGTGCTGGATCTGGCTGTTGGAAGCTGGAGTTTGTGAAATGTTCAGGGATGCAGCAAGCATTTCCCCTTGCCCAAAGGGTACAGAGGAGAAAGCTACCAAGGGCATGTATGCAAAGCCAGATGAGGTGCTTCTCCAGCATCCAGAGACTCTCCTCAATATCTCCAGAGGGATCCATCTCTCCCCTTGCTCCTTGGGATGTAGCAGCCTCATTGGATTACTTGGAAGGACCCTAGAGCAGTGGAGCAGCTCTTGGTTTGCATCACGTTTAGAATCACAGAACTGAGGAAAGGTTTGGTTTGAAAGGGACCTTAAAGCCCAGGAGGAAATGCAATAGGTGGGGATAGAATAGAGAAGGTGGGAGGGTGAGAGCAAAAACTTGTCAAATACAATGGCTAGTGGCTTAGACACTTCTTCTGCCAGTTCCCATGGGAACCATGAATGGACTTAAGCACCTTGGACTTCTCTTACAAGTGGTTCTTCCTTCTCCCAGATCCTTCTTTGCCTCCTTCACCTCAGGTGGTGTGACTGGAGCACTTGCTGGGCAAGATCAAGGCAAACAAGTCACTGAGCCCCTCAGCTGTGGGTTACCCTGACTGCAGGGTTCCTTTGTGTGTTTGAGTTTCTCCAAGAGTTCCTTGTCAATCCATCAGGCCTCCTGGCATTTCCCCCTGGCTTCTCTTTGTTGGGATGCATTGCTCCTGAATTCAGGGATGATCCTTGGACATCAACCAGCTTCTTTGGGTCCCACTTCCCTCCAGCACTTTATCCCATGGCTCTCTGTCAAGTGGGTCTCTGAAGAGGCCAAAGTCTCCTCTCCTGGAGTCCAGAGCAGTGATCCTTCTGTGTGCTGCAGTCCCTGGAAGCAGTTGGATGGCCAGGGACAGCCCAGCACCATCTGAGCATCCATCCCTGCATGGTGTGGTGGGATGGTCCTGTCTCCCTCTGGCCCTGTCAGGGAAACTGTGTTCATGTTGCCTGTCAGAGACTTCTCTGTGAGAAGACACCAGAAGCTTCCCCCGTGTTGGACAAAGTCAGCTAAGGCCAAGCCTATCAGGGAGGAGGGCAGTGCCTCTAGGATTATTTACAAAGAGGAGAAAAAGCAGCCCCATTCCCCATCCCTCTGTGCTGTTTGGGGGCAGAGATGTAGAAATCAGGAGTGAAGTTGAGCCTAAGGAAGAAGTCAGTAGGGAGTGTTTTAAGGTTTGATTTTATTTCTCAGTACCCTACTCTGATCTGATCTGCAATAAATTAATTTAGTTTCCCCAGGGTGAGTCTGTTTTGCCTGTGATGGTGATTGGTGAGTGATGTCTCCTCACTGGGTGAGGTGACAATTGTGCTGGGCAGCCCCTGGTGTCTCCTGAGGAGTGTGATGGTCATGGACACCTTTGGGTGTCATGTCCCAAAGCCTGGGCACTACAGGTTAGGCAGGATCTCTGCACATAGGCAGGGCTTATGGAGAAGCTGGAACATCCTGAAAGTGATGCAGCTGGAGGGGAAACGACAAAGATTTCAAAGATGAAGCAGCTGGGGAAGAAATTAATGGAAGAAGGAGCATCCCAAAGCTAGGGCATCCTGAAAGTGATGCAGGTGGAGGAGGGATCCATGGAGATGTTCTTAATTCAGCTTGGGGGATTCATCTTTGAAAGGGGGGGAATAGTGCCCCTATACAATGGCTCCTGGTGCCCACAGCAGCCTTGTCCTCCATTTCTCATACCCTGCCTTCCTGAATGGCAACTTTGCACCATCACCAGCCCTTCATTTTTCCAGCCAGGATACAACTCCGATGTGAGCAGGATGCTGAGTGGTTTGCACCCAGATTTGGGTGGTATTGATTCCTTAAGAGCATCAAAGATGTCACCTTCCCATGAAACCAGGTGGGATGGGAGTTACCCAAGTGGATTCCTTCTGTTCAAGAGCATCTGCGTTCCTGAAGATGCGAAAGCGTTGCTTCCTCACTGCTGCCCTTGTCATGCCTGTGCCTGCTCATCATCCTGCCATGGGAGGGGGACACAGTGGGTGAAAAAAGCTGCTTAGGATCTATCCTGGGGTTTAAATTGTCCTGGGTTATTGTTGGAGGATTAGGAGGGGATTTGGTATGATTGGTTGCAGCGGGTTAAATATAGGCTGGTGTGTGCTAGAGGTCTGGCGTTCCAGCAGAGAAGGAGAGATGGTACCAGCTCGTTTTGCCCCTTCCTCTTTCATCTCTCTCTTGTGGCTGTGGTGGTCAGGAGGAAAAATGCCAGCACCTCCTTTCTGATATCACACACTGGCCCCGGGATGCACACGAGACTCCAGTGGTTTGCCACGCAATGAACTCCCAGTGGCTCACGTGGTCTCCTCTGGCTTCAGAGGGATTGAACTGGCAGGGAGAGCAGAGGGACTGGGAGGGATGGGCCTGGGTTAGTGCTGCTTGTACCTCAGTGGCTCCCAGGTCCTTGGGCAGCTCCTGGGAGGATCCCACAGCAGCTCCCCAGAGATGTCCTGGGAATGGTGGGGGTGGATTGGGGTGCAGGATGCAGCCAGGAGCTTCTTTGGGTTTCAAGGGAAGGGAGAAAGGCTCCTGCTACATTAGGAAGCAGAGAAGACCACATTCCATGTGCCCTGCTGTTCCCACTGATCTTTCCATGCTTGGGGCTGTGGGCTCCCATCAGTTGTTTTCTCCTCCAGGTTGTCTCCATCATCTCATCCTGGCCATGTCTTTGTTAGGGCAGGTCCCCAGTACCTTCCTCTGAAGGCAGAACCCGGTATCTGTTGCTCACCGGGATGAACTGGTTGTGGCTCTTGGCCGTGTGCTGGGACCTTTTCTCCTCATGATCTGCTTGTAACATTTTCCAGGAGGAAAAGGAGAAAGAGAAGGTCTGCATTTCATTTCTCTTTCTGAGGGAGCCCCACGTGTCAGGCCTTGGCTCCATGTATTATCCATGCCGAAGCCTGCAGCTGGCTGCTGGCATAGCACAGCGGGGGATGTGGGCTGAGATTTATAAACACGCTCCAGGCGCAGCTGCTCCGGGCTCCCTGAGCTCCATCCATCTCCCAGGGCTGTATATCTTGCTGCACTCATCAACCCTTGCAAACACATTCCCGAGTTTTACCTTGCTTGGATAAATGTGCCTGGCACAACAGACTCGGCTCCAGTTATGTGGAAATCAGAGTGATCCCTGGCAAGGAGGAGATCACAGCGCTGAGGGATGCTCTGGAAGACCTCTCTGCCTCCCAGAAGAGGTGCTGAGGGGCCTTGGCCTCGGCGTGGGTGTGAGCCAGGCAGTTCCTCTTCTGAATTAGTGTGGAAAAGCTGGAAGTCCAAGGTTTTCTGAATGCCCAGTGACTTTGCTCCATCATGGGAGGATGTGGCCCCTTGGATGGTTCTGCAGATGGAAATAGAGGGCAGATGGATGCCCCTGGAGGTGCTGAAGCGAAGTGGCCCAGGGCGACAGAGGGTTATTCTGCCAGCACTGGGTTTTCCTGCCAGGGACAGTGGCCTGAGCAGGAATGATGCTGGTCTCAGCTTGCCATCTAGTGGCAGTAGCAGCTCTTTCCAGAGAGTCATGATGTTCATGGCCGTGCTGGTTCAGAGCCCTGCTGGGGTTTTTGCAGCTCCACTTTGGGGTCCACAGCATTTTTAGGGGCTTTCTGCATGTCCCCCAGGGGCTTCCCAGCTCTTTCTCCCTGGAGATCACATTCCCTACTGTACCCGAGCACACATGGAGCCAATGTGGATCTTCAGGTCTCCCTTGAAATCCCACAGCCCTTTGGGGTCACTGGGTTTATCCCATTAAAGTAGAGAACAGGAAGAGGGGTGAGGTGAGACATGGCAAGGGAAGAGCTGGGAGTCTCCCAACTCCCATCTTGGTGCTTCTCCATCCCTGAGCCCAGTGTCTCACCTCTTCTGAGCGCCCATGACCCCTTGTCCACCCTCCCTCAACCCTGGAGCTTAGCTCTCCCTCCTCCTTGTCTCGAGGGGCAGGCTCCTGGCCCTGTGGGATCACACCTGGCCCTGTCTGACCCTTTCTCCTTGCCTTGCAGGGATGCTGGTGGTCAATGTCACCTGGAGGAACAAGACGTATGTGGGGACGCTGCTGGACTGCACGCAGCATGACTGGGCACCTCCCCGGTGAGTGGCTGGGGGCTCTGGTGGGCTCCCAGCACTGAGGGCAAATCTGGCCCTATATGGCCCCCACAGCACCCAGGACACTGCCCTGTGCCCATGGGGCTGCCACAGGGGTTGGCATCTCCTCCTTGCCCAACACAGCTGCGTCCATGACTCTGCCCCTGCAGTCACATGTCCCTTGTCCTGGAACTGGGGATGCTTTAGCACATCCCAAGGGACCTCTCTGGTTCCTCTTTATTGGTCAGTGAGGGGAGAAGTCTATGGATTGATAGTTAGGGGAGTAAGGACGTCCCCACTGTGCCTTGGGGACAGCACAGCCACCTCTCTGTTCAAACCTCGGTGTCCCCCTCCCTGCAGGTTCTGTGACTCTCCCACCAGCGACCTGGAGATGCGCAACGGCCGGGGCAGGGGCAAGCGCGTGCGGCCCAACAGCAACACTCCGGTCAGCGAGGCGGCCGCCGCCTCGGACAGCAAGGGCGCCAGCAGCAGCAGCAAGACCCGCGCAGGAGCCAACAGCAAGGGCCGCCGGGGCAGCCAGAACTCCTCGGACCACCGCACCCCGCCCGGCGGCACCGCCGAGGACGTCAAGGCCAGCCCCTCCTCCGTCACCAAGCGCAAGAGCAAACCCCTCTCCGACATGGATCTCAACTCCAGCTCCGAGGACTCCAAGGGCAGCAAGCGCATCCGCACCAACTCGATGGGCTCGGCCACGGTGCCGCCCGCCGCGGTCAAGGTGGAGCCGGCTGTCCTGGAGCGCAACTGCCCCTCTCCCATCCTCATCGACTGCCCCCACCCCAACTGCAACAAGAAGTACAAGCACATCAACGGGCTCAAGTACCACCAGGCCCACGCGCACACGGATGACGACAGCAAGCTGGAGGCGGATGTGGACAGCGAGTACGGCGAGGAGCCGTCCCTGCACGCCGACGTGGGGAGCTGCAACGGGGCTGCCGGGACACAGAAGGGCTCCCTGTCACCCGCTCGCTCAGCCACCCCCAAGGTGCGTTTGATGGAGCCCCACAGCCCCTCCCCGTCCAGCAAGTTCAGCACCAAGGTCCCCTGCAAGAAGAAGGTGGGCGGGGAAGGGGACACAGACCTGGGTGCTCTGTCCAACGATGGCTCTGAAGATGGTCCTTCGGTGGCCGATGAGACGAGTAATGATGACTTTGACTCTCTGGAGAAGCGATGCATTGATAAGGACAAGTCCAAGAAGGCCTCTGGTGCTAAACAGGAGAAGATTCCTTCCAAAAGCTTGAAGTCTGCCAGACCCATTGCGCCAGCCATCCCCCCGCAGCCGATCTACACCTTCCAGACCGCCACGCTCACCACAGCCAGCCCCGGCTCCTCCGCCGGCCTCACCACGACTGTGGTCCAGACCATGCCCAACAGCCCCCAGCTCAAACCCATCCAGCCCAAGCCGACGGTGATGGGAGAGCCCTTCGCTGTCAACCCTGCCCTCACCCCTTCCAAGGAGAAAAAGAAGAAAGACAAGAAGAAAAAAGACTCCAAAGAGGTGGAAAACCCTTTGACTCCTGGCAAAGCCTGCAGAGCTGAGGAAGGTAAGAGCCCTTTCCGGGGGGAATCCAGCGAGCTGGGGATGAAAGGTGAGGGCCTGCTGAATGGTTCATCTGACTCCCACCAGAGCCGGCTCGCCAGCATCAAGGCTGAGGCGGATAAAATCTACAGCTTCACCGACAACGCACCCAGTCCCTCCATCGGCGGGGCCAGCAGGCTGGAGAACACCAACCCAGCCCAGCCCCTGACCCCACTGCACGTGGTCACCCAGAATGGGGCAGAGGCCAGCTCAGTGAAGACCAACAGCCCAGCCTACTCAGACATCTCCGACGCTGGGGAAGATGGGGAGGGCAAACTGGAGAGCGTGAAGGCAAAGGATCCAGAGCAGCTGGTCAAGGACGGCGCCAAAAAAGCTCTTTTCCCACCACAACCACAGAGCAAAGAATCTCCCTTCTACCAAGGCTTTGAAACCTACTATTCCCCTGGCTACCCCCAGGCTAGCCCAGGACCCCTGAACCCCGGCGGGCAGTCTGCGGCCGAGACTCAGACCTTGAAGCTGAAGAAGGATGAGGAGCAGGAGAACCCAGAGGTGAAGGTGAAGAGCGAAGGCTGTGAGGAGAAGAAGGCAGAGCTCGGCAGCGGCTCCAGCCAGCAGCCCTCGGTGATCCAGCAGCGCCCCAACATGTACATGCAGTCCCTGTACTACAACCAGTACGCCTACGTGCCACCCTACGGCTACAGCGAGCAGGGCTACCATGCCCACCTGCTGAGCACCAACCCTGCCTACCGCCAGCAGTACGAGGAGCAGCAGAAGCAGCGGCAGAGCCTGGAGCAGCAGCAGCAGCGAGGGCTGGACAAGAAGGCAGAGCTGGGCTTGAAAGAGAGGGAGGCATCACTCAAAGAGGAATGGAAGCAGAAGCCACCCATGCCCCCAACACTGACGAAAGCCCCGAGCCTCACAGACCTCGTCAAGTCAGGGCTGAGCAAGCCCAAGGAGCAGGGAGGTCCTGATATGGCCAAATCTGTCATCATCCCCAAGCTGGAGGACTCGTCCAAGCTGTCCAGCAGCCAGGTGGCTGAGGGGCTCAAGGTGAAGCTGAGTGAGGCCAGTCACCTGGGGAAGGAGGCTGCTGAGACGAAGGCTGGCTCTGAGTGTGGGCGGCAAGCAGAGGTGGACCCTGTTCTCTGGTACAGACAGGTAATGCCCTGCCCTGTCTGCCAGCACAGCCTTGGGTTTGCTCCTGCAGGAAGCCACTCACTGGGCTTTGCTGGGGCCATCACCTCAGGGAACACACATTGTCCTCTGTGGTGGGGCTCCATGAGATTCCCTTGGGGCCAGAAAAAGGGTGGGGCTGTGAGGTCATGGATAAGCTGGGAAGAGCCCGGGGAAGGGGAGTGGGGTTTGCTGGTCTTCTCCAAACCCAGCCTGGATTTGGGACAGGTGGGGCTGTGAGGTCATGGATAAGCTGGGAAGAGCCCGGGGAAGGGGAGTGGGGTTTGCTGGTCTTCTCCAAACCCAGCCTGGATTTGGGACAGGTGGGGCTGTGAGGTCATGGATAAGCTGGGAAGAGCCCGGGGAAGGGGAGTGGGGTTTGCTGGTCTTCTCCAAACCCAGCCTGGATTTGGGACAGGTGGGGCTGTAGGGTTGGTTGCTCTGGTGGTTGGCTGTTCTTGCAGGAAGCAGAGGCCATGGATGGGCCAAGGAGAGCCCAGGGAAGGGGAGTGGGGTTTGCCAGTCACCTCCAAACACAGGCAGGCTTTGGGACAGGCAGGACCAGGGGGAGGCAGTGTTGCAATGCTTGGCTGTTCTTGCAGGAAGCCGAGCCCCGGATGTGGACCTACGTGTACCCAGCAAAGTACTCGGACATCAAGACCGAGGATGAGCGGTGGAAAGAGGAGAGGGACCGAAAGCTGAAGGAAGAAAGAAGTCGAAGCAAAGAAGCCTCGTCCAAGGAGGACGGGAAGGAGAGCACCAGCTCCGAGTGCAAGCTGACCCCCACCGAGGAGGCTCGCATGGTGGGGAAGGACCCCAGGCCCAGTGTCCACGTCCCCGTGTCCTCACCCCTCACGCAGCATCAGTCCTACATCCCGTACATGCACGGCTACTCCTACAGCCAGTCGTATGACCCCAACCACCCCAGCTACCGTGCCATGCCCACCGTCATGATGCAGAACTACCCAGGTAGGGAGCTGGGGGCTTTGAGGGGTGTCCATTCCCGCTGTCCCTGCTCTCAGGGTGGGGGATGGCTGTGGGACATCCTCTCACACACATACAGAGCCACACGCTCCCGCTGTGCTGCCCAAATGCTCCCGGTGCTCTGATATTCCCTGACTGCTCTTCTCCCCCCAGGATCATACCTACCCTCCAGCTATTCCTTCTCTCCGTATGGGAGCAAAGCGTCCGGCAGCGATGACAGTGACAAGTCCCGAGCCAGCCCCAGCGTGAGCTGTAAATCCAGCTCGGAGTCCAAGGCCCTGGACATCCTGCAGCAGCACGCCAGCCACTACAAGAGCAAATCACCCACGGTGAGGGTCAGAGGGCGCTGGCTTCGCCCAGCTCGGTGGGATGGTCCCTGGATGCTGTAATGAGGTGGGAGTAGCTCTGCTTGCCATATGGTTTTGCTATTTCTGCTGCTGTGGGAGACCTGCAGCCATGGATTCCAACATGACAAATCCTTTAGGATGGACCAGCCAAACCTGGGGCTTCTCCAGGTGCAGCAACCAGGTGACAATTGTCCTTAGCCCTGGAGCTGACAGGTGGGATGTGGGGGCTGTCTCCATCCCATGGCTTCTCCTGGGCTGGGCTGGGAGACAGAGCTTGGACCTGGTGAGGAAAGAATTGTCCTCAGACAGGCCCTGTGTCCTCCACATGGTTTTTGACCATCCCACCCCACTTCCCATCAGCATCAAGGGAACCTTTTGGGCAAAGGCAGAGAGAACATCCCCAGTATGTGCCCCGGGGTTGCTGGTCATGTCCCTCAGCATGTGTCTGCTCTCTCCTCTCCAGATAAGTGAGAAGACGTCTCAGGAGCGGGAGCGCAGTGGCTGTGGGGTGGTGGGGGGCGGCGGGGGCTGCAGCAGCGTTGAGGGCGCGGGCGCAGGGGAGAGGAGCGGTGACCGGCCCCGCACGTCGCCCTCGCAGCGCCTGCTGTCCACGCACCACCACCACCACCACCTCGGGTACTCGCTGCTGCCAGCACAGTACAACCTGCCCTATGCAACAGGTGAGACTGGGGCTGCCCCGGGGGGAGTTGCGCCTGCCCTGGGGCCACGGGACTGTCCCCGAGGTGCCCGGCCCTGGCTGCCAGCTCCTGACACTTCTTCTCCCCCTAGGTCTCTCCTCTACAGCCATCGTTGCCAGCCAGCAAGGCTCTGCTCCCTCCCTGTACCCGCCTCCCCGGAGGTGAGAACGGTAAGGCTCTGCTCCTGCAGCACCTCCAGTGGCCGGGATGGCGCTGGCGGGATGCCCTCGAGGCTTTAGGGTGTGCCCGCGGCGCTGGGGCTCACAGGAGCTGATTTGCCCTTGGGTCGTGGCAGGAGGTGACGCCTGGGACGCCTGGGCTGTACAAGACGTGTGACTGGCTCACATGGAGAAGCGCTGGAGACTCCTTTAGACATCAGTTGAATGGTGTTAATTGTACTGCTTGACGTTCCTGCCGTGATCTGAGGCAGACTCTGTCTTCTCCCCTCGTCGGACACACACGGGCTCCCCACAGCACCCCTTTGGTGAGTGGGTGAGCTGGTACCTGCGGATGTATTTATTCTACTGAGCACCAGCACTCGGGGTGGAGGCAACTCACCTACCTGGTGCATATGAAGAGGAAACAGAAGCACTGAGGTTTCTCGATGAATTTGGGACCCTGCCGTGTCTCTGTGAGGTGCTGCTTCACGACAGGACTGGGGGCAGGCGGGGACTTGGAACACGGGGCCGAGCCTGCTGTGTGGCCACAGTCTCAGGAAAGGAAAGAAGGACTGGCTCACAGAGCCTTGGTGGGTGTCAGGGGGCTGGTGTGAGCCAGGTGGGTGGGTGGCAGCCTGGCTGGAGCAGCTGTGGGGCTCTCCCAGTCCCTCATCTGGTCCTGCACCCCACAGCACCCACAACTCTGTGCCTGTGGGCAGGAGCCTCCAGCATGTGGGCAATGGCCAGAGTGGGGCTGGGGAAGCTCTTGGCCCCAGCAAAGCAGCCTCTGCCCTTGGGGGCTGGGGCTCCATGGGGCTGGGGCAGCAGGGTACAGAGCTGGGGGCTCTGTCTGTCACCCCCAGGCTGCCAGGGCCCCCCAGGCCATGCACGGTCCAGACCTGCCTGAAGCTCCTGCCTGTGGCTTTTCTTTGGTTTCTGAGCTGCAACTCTGAAAATCCCAGCCTTTCCTCTGCCCCACTACCATGGCAAGTGCCCCCAAACCCTGGGGCAGCACATCCTGCTGTGGGGGGCTGTGGCTCCCCTTCTCATCCACCTTTTGCTTTTAGGGCGGCCTCCCCAGGCCGCAGGCAGGGCGCAGCAAGAAACAAGCACACTTAGGTTCTGCCAGAGGCACAGGGGGCCGTGCTGGTCCCTGCTCCAGCCTCGTGCCAGGGCTGGGGACACCAGGTCCTGGAGGAAGATGGTCTGCACGCCTGGCTGCCCCCCAGCTCCGAGGACAGGGGCTTTCTGGTCCTCTGCCCCAGCCCCAGAGTGGCTGTCCCCAGGCCGACACTCTACCTCGGCCCCGCAGCGGCCGGGCCGCCCCTGCTGTCCCCTGCTGTCCCCCTGCCCGGCTGGGCCCACGGGGGCCGTCGGTCTCATCGTGTGTGTCCGTGTTGCCCCCGGCCCCCAGGGCTGCTGTAAGGGGATGCTCTGCCTGCTGGGCTCTGTACATACTGTAAAAAGCAATTGTTTGAAAGCTGTTGTTTTGGGTTTTGTTTTCTTTCCCCGTTTCTTCCCCTTCCCGCTGTACCCAGTTGGAAAGGAGGCACTGGCTGCTCTCGGCAGCACGGTGGCCCCAGCCTGCTCTCGTTGTTTGACTCATTTCTCTTCCACTCTTTGTTGTGTTTGGAAGGAGTCGGGGCCACGCGGCGCGGGCACTCCGCAGGGACCGGGTGGGTTGATGGACCCATCCCACACCCTCACAGAGCCACGTGAAGCCACGGGACTGGGGAGTAGTGGGGTCAGGGTGCTTTGGACAGCCCCACATCCCACCCGTGCAGGAGGGTCCTGCTGGCTGCTCCTACCTCCAGCCCCGGCCGGCCCGGCCCAGCCGGGCTCCCAGCACGGCCGGGGCCCGCAGCGGCTCCAGCGGCGCAGAGGAAGTGCCTGGGGGTGTTGGGGGTGCCACAGGCTTTGCTGGCGGTCAGAGGGGGTCGGGGGGCTGCTCCCCACCTTCCCAGCTGGGTCCTAGGTGAGTCTCCCTTTAGGTGTTAAATGAAACAACAGTTTATGCAGAATAGGTTTGAGGTTTGACATTTCCCGGGTTCTCTGGGCCAGCTGTTGCCCTCGGGGCCACCCCCAGCCCCGGTGTCAGACCCGTTGGTGTTTATAGCTCGTTTCCATTGGCGTTGCTGTGTTGGGTTTCATTTCAGTCTTCCTGACTCTGCCCTTCTGTAAAGTGTACATTATTACCGAGTTCCTTGTTTTTTTATATATATATATATAAATATATATATATACAAACTGTACTCTTCTTGCCTTTGTACATTTAGGCAAGGAGGGAGAATAAATCTTTTTAAGAGACAATCACAAACCTGTGAGGGTGGCTTTTTCTTCCTGTTCCCCCAGGTCTGGTCCTTTATCCCCAAAAACTCGGGCCAGTTATTTTTGGAGGTGGGAGAGGGGTTTTCCCCATCTCAGGCAGCTGAGAAGGCTCCTGGTGCTCATTGACTCAAAGCTTCTGCCCTGTGCCCCTGGATCCTCCTCTGCCCCAGCACTCAGGCTCTGGTACCCACCAGCTGAATTCAGACCTGAGGCAGAACCCCCCAGGCTTGAACCCCTGGGCACCAAGGGCCTGCCCTACACTGTGGCCCCAGGGCAGGGGAGGTACAGGAGGCACAGGGCGTCCACAGGGCAGGGTTTGGCTTCTCCAGCTTTGCCATGGTGATCCACGTGGGAGGCAGCACCCAGGGACATCAGGGGCACTTTGCAGATTTTCCAGAGGGTGTTTTGGAAGGCAGTTGGTGATCTGAGAAATCCACATTTGCCCTCCTTTATTTGAGGCAGGGTAGGAGAGGATTTGAAACTGTTGGAGAAGCACGTGCAGTGAGTGGCACAGCCTTGTGAGGCTCAGATCAGCCTCACTGCAGCTCCTGTGACCAGAATCCTACACTTTACCAGTCAATTTTAACAGTAAGAAGGAGCAAAGTGGTTCCCATCCCAGCAGCTGGGGTGTGCCAGCCTGGGGCACCGTGGGGTGGCAGCCACTGGCACATGCAGGGACACCCAGGGGGCACCTGCCAGTCTGGGGCCAGTGGGGGCAGCTGCAGGAAGGGATAGAACTGCACCTTTCTCAAACCAGAAGCAGCACTCGGCAGTTTTAGCCAGGGAACACCCAGTGCCCAGGGCTCCTCTTGCACAGGACAGCCCATTGGATTTTAAACTGATAGAAGGTCTAATGCTGGAGGGAGCAGAGCTCCTTTCCCTCTTGGTTTCATGGAGGTGAAGCAGAGTAAGAATCCCAAATTTATGATGATTTATTCACACACATTCATATCCCAGCCCCACCTCTCCCAAACCAAACACTCACCATGGTGGAGAGGGAATGACTCAGGTCCAGCTTCCAACAGAATCCATCCAAGGGCAAGAGCACAACAGAACAATCCCAGGAGCCAGGCCAGGAAGAGCTGAGGGCAGGGCCCTCGGCACATCCCCCTTTCCTGGGGCTTGTCAGAGCTAGCCAGGATAGAGGGCCACAGGACAGGGACAGGGCTGGGCTGAGCCATGGCCTACTGCCAGCACCAGGGCCCCTTCCTGGAAAAGCCCCTGGATGGGAAGAGCATCCCACCCCCTGTCCCCACACAACCCTTTAGTTTGGATACAGCCATTGGTGGCATCTCAGCCTTGAGCTTATCCCCGTGCGAAGGTGAGCAGGAGCAGATGTGGGGGCTTGGGGTTGCTCCAGACTCATCCTGGAGCAGAGAGTAAAGGCAGGAGGTTGTCTTGGCTCTTTGGACTGTCCTAACAATCCCAGTGCAGGTCAGGAGACTGCTGCTCCCAAAAAAGCAGCCCCAGGTGTGTTAAGTTCATCTGAATGCCCCTTTTATTCAATGCCATGATAGTGTAGTGGGAACATGGAACAGGGTTAAGACTGCGTAAAACAAAAGCTGGAAGAGCAGGAAGTTTCAAAAAAAAAAAAAGGGGGGGGAAATAAAAGGTTAGACCAGTTAAACCAGCATTGGAGTGGAGATGCATGGGGGGTTTAATGTAGTGTTAAAGGATAAACTGGAGTGTCTCCTGCACGTGCCCCACTGCAAGCCAGGCTGTTTCTAAGGTCTTGAGTGGGAAATGAAGGGGTCGTGTCCCAGCTGAGCCCAGGCTGGGCGGGCAGGAGGCTCCAATGGGGGGTCAGAGGAGTCCCAAAGGTGGTACCGACCCCGGGGCTCCCACACCATGCAGCTGCATGGGAAGAGCTCCTATGCCAGTTCATGAACATCTTCCTTTTCCTAGTGATGATTACATGTGTGGTAGATAGTTCTCTAGGCAACATGTTTCAATGAGAGTCAACTCTGGGGATACACAGCCCAATCTAACAATGAGAAATGCGCCTGCAGTCCAACAGAAGCTCTGCTGCCCTCTCCTCAGGACAGGAGGTGGTCCTCTCCCCTGCACAGCACGTTAGGGTCCTGCTGGAGCTCCCTGTGCAGCTACTCTTCATCAGAGGAGGAGCTCTGGTCCAGGGGATACACCATGAACATCACATCCGGCCGTGACGGGACAGCGGGGTGGCCGGGCCGCACGATCTCAAAGCCCAGGAAGCTGAATGTCTTCAGGAGAGGAGCTGCAAAGAGAAGGAGATCTGTTACCAGCAGGAATAATCCTCTTTACCTCTCCCTTGAGCCGTGGGATGCCCTCTGTGAGTGAGTCCAGAGCTTCCTATGCAGAGAAGCACAGCCCTCTCCAGCAGGGGGTTTTGCCTCCTCCTGTGCTCACTGCAGCTGCTCCCAAGTGTGAAGGGATTTTAGCTGTGCAGCTGAGCAGCTTTGTGCTCGTGTTTCTCCTGTAATGTTTCTTCTATCCCGTGAGAAACAGCAGT
The DNA here is from genome assembly GCA_013400215.1 of Cisticola juncidis. NCBI lineage: Eukaryota > Metazoa > Chordata > Aves > Passeriformes > Cisticolidae > Cisticola > Cisticola juncidis. Next base: position 96,993 of record VXBR01008905.1, read on the forward strand.
GGTTGGTTGCCTGCAGCAGTTGCACATCCCTGCTTTCCCACGGGGCCATCCCAGAGGTTTTGTCCTGCCCCAGCACCCCTTCAGCACCGAGAGAGGACAGCCAGCAGCAAAGAGGAATCTGCTCCGGGACAAGGCAGACATTTGCTGTCTCCACAAGGAGGTGCTGGAGCTCAGGGGAAACTCCACACAGCTCTGCACAGGTTGGGATGGGACCCCGGGAAAGCCACATGTGGAAATTCAGAGCGGGGCCAGCACAGACACAGTTCTGTGGCTCCGTGTCTGTGTCACTGAAGCAGTGCAGCATCCCCTCCCTATGGCACCCTCAGGCCATCAGCTCCAGGACAGAGTGACCACGCAGAGGAGCTCCTGAAGATATTTTCTGGCAGCTCTGAATTTCAGCTGCACAGACAAGGAAGGACCCAGGATCTGAACCACTCCAGAACTGCTACAAACAACCCCTGACATTGGCTGTCCCCAGCCTCCGCAGGAGCCACCTACGCAACCGGTGCTGGTGACATAACAGCCAGCACTTGATTTGGAAATTATTCCTGGCCTGGTAATGAGGGATGATGACATCTTCCTGGGCTCAGCTCAGCTTTACTAAGGCCCTTCGTTTCAGAGCAGCCAGGACAGCTCATGAAGCTGCAGAGTAAAATTAGAATTGTGGCTGGAATTACTCGCTCGGATTCAGCCTGACTCTGGTGGGATTTAGGGTGACACGTTCCCAGCCTGGTACATCCCCAGCCCTGGGCTGTAATCCCTCACCCTGCCCGTCTATCTTTAGATCCTAATGCAGCCCCCAAAGCCATAAGCATCTCCAGCCAGGGCCAGGATTACCTGTAAGCCTGGAAAGGACAGAAGTGCCAGGAGATCTTAAAAAAGCTGATGAATTTCAGGGCAGCAGGATCTAAGTGCTTGTTTTTCATCTAGTAACTCCTCCCTGGTTTCACTTTCTATGTCACAGCAGCCTGGAGCCAAACTGAGACTTCACTGCTCACCAAAAGGGGAATAATAACTGACACTGGATGAGGAAATCACCCTGAATCATTCAGGAGCAGCTTTACGCACGAGAGTATTTAATGGCAGGGCAGCAAAGCAGATGAATGGAATCCTGTGGAATCCCAGATTGGTTTGGGCTGGAAGGGACCTTAAAGCTCATTGAGTTCCACCCCAGTGCCATGGGCTGGGACAATTTCCACCAGACTAGGTTGCTCCAAGCCCTGTTCAGCAGATGTGCTGGAGAAACCACAACACTCCCTCACCCTTACCCTCCAAAAGTGCCTTATTTCCTCCACACAAAACGACTCCCATAAGAATTATGCACATAACAATCCCTGCACTGAGTGGGTCTTGCCCTGGGATGCCCAAGGTTCTTCACAGCTCCAGCAGCACCGTGTGGGATGTCAGGAGCAAACCCAAGCATGGCCCAGCCCTCACCTCGATCATCTCTGCTTTTTCTGAAGCAGATGAAGACATAGTTGACTTTCATTTTTTCTTCAGCAAACTCCAGCAGTGCTGACAACCTGCCAAGGAGAGGGAAGACAAAAGGACATCAGCTCTGGGAAGTCCTGTCCTGAGGAAGCCTCTGAGCATTATCAAATTATCAACTGTTTGGATGTTTTGGGACACAGAGATTGTTTACAGCTCCCTTCCAGTGAACAATGGGTGCTGAAACAATGGGCTTCCTGCCCTGCAGATTCAGGAGCTGTGCTTGCTCCCAGTCCCAATGAGTTCCTGTCCTCACAGCCACAAACACGCTCCCCACCCGTGGTGCTGTGGGACTGAAGCCTTCGGAGGCAGGAAGAGGAGTATCACAGCTGCTCCCAGGCCAGGCTGCATTCCCTGGCAATGCACATGGGGGATCTGGGAGTTCTGTGCTTTTTGGGAAGGAAAACTGCCCAGAACTGAGCTCACAGCAGGCAGAAAAGGAGAACAAACCATCTCCAGGCAAGGCCATTTCCTGCACGCATGGGCTGGGTGGCACAGCTGCTGCCCCCACATCCTTGCCTCCTGCCTTTCCATGGATCCTTTCTGCCACCTCCTGATGGAAGTGGAGCTGCAGCCCCTCTGTGAGCCTCCAGGGTAGCACATGGCTCAGCTGCTGTCACTCACAGCCACTGGCGCTGCCAGAGCAGTGACAAACAGGCCAAACTCCACATCTCAGTTACCCAGCTGGCAGCACAGCGCAGGAGATTGAATTTGTAAGGGTTCTGTTAATATGTTAATGAACTACTTTAATTATGGCCTCTGGTCTCTCTCGGATATTTCACCCAGCTAAAAATAACCTGACAAAATTGCACTTTAAGTCACAATGACAGTGGCAAATAAATCCCCTCCCAGAAGGACCCACTCCAGGGAGAGCCCAGAGATTTATGGGCCAACTGGAGAAACCACACAAACATTTATCTGGACTCAAGAGTCAAATGAGACAAGTGTGAGACAGCACCAACACTGCCACTTCCTGAAGGTGCCCAGTGATGGGTTTTTCCTTAATTAGCTCGTGTCACTGAGGGATGGAGCCTACTTGGAGATTTAGGAGGAGTTGACTGCTCCTCAGAGGAATCCAGCAAAGCCACATCTACACTGCAGCAGAGACCTCTGGCACAGCACTTGGCAGGAAGGAGCTGCTCTGGAAGCTGCGTTTACACAAACTTCCCAGAGCAGAGCTGTCTGGACAAAACATGACCGGATTCTGCCAAGAGAAAAATCAGAGCTCCTGGCAGAGCCCGGCGCCAGCGCGGCAGCGCTCCAAGGGCAGATCCACCTACTGACAAGGAGAGCATCAATAGGATGGAAGGGTTTCCATTTCCCTGAAAGAGAGCAAAACCTGCCAAGACAGGCTTGCCAAGTGGCCAGTGGAAAAATAAAATGAAAAAATAATGAAGTATCAGAGAAAATCTTGTTTGCTTTCCATAGCAAAGTATACAAGGGTTCGCTCTGCTCGTTTATTGCTTGTTTTTCGTGAGTGTTGAGATGCAAAAAATGGTAACTCATCTGGAATATCACTGGGGGAAAATATTCCTGTGGGGCACTGCAGGCAAGGGAGCAGAACAAATAGAGCTGCCATTGCACAGCCCATCTTCCCTGCACACAGCATGGAATCCTAGGATGGTTTGGTATGGAAGGGACCTTAAAACTCATCTCACTCCAACTCCTGCCATGGGCAGGGACACTTTCCACTGGACCATATTGCTCTAAGCCCCATTCAACCTGGCCTGGAACAGTTCCAGGGATGGGGTGTCCATCACAATCACCCCTGTAAGCAAAGTCCTGCCCCAGGAGCCATGGCTGCACCTTTGGGATGCAGAACTTACCCTTCTTTGCTTCCATCAGCTAATAATCCATCAGGGATTTCCACAAAGAGGCTCTGGTTGGAGAGCACTGCATCCCAGGAGGAGGTCTTCACCTCTGTGACCTTGTACTGGAAGTGGACAATGTGAGGCTTCCCTTCATGCACTGGGACATCTTGGCTAACAGTGATCTTCTCATCCTGGGAAAATGAAAAATGCTAAGTCCTCAACAGCCAGGGGACGACTGGAGAAAGCAAATGCAAAGAAATGGCCTTGGGGTTTTACTGAGAAGAGGATTATGCTTTTCCCTTCCCCTTTTGCTGGCTCAGGGACACATCACACAGTTCTCAGCCCTCAGAGTGATTCCTAGCCATGTTTTCCTGTTAAGGGAATGCAGTTTTACATATTGACGTATATTAAATTTCTGAGTAGAAGACTCCACTCCCTCACTGCAGGCTCCAGCCACATCTGGTGGTGCTTCATGAACTTCCCTTCCAAGAACCAGACCCAACACCCAACACAGAGCTTCTGCTGCCACAGCCCAACCAGTTTTGGTGCCTCCCCAATCCCAACACAGCCTTTCTGTTCCAGGAGTGACCACAAATTGCTTTCCCAGATTTTATAACCAGTGGTTTGCCTCCTGGTGTAAGGGAGGAAAACACAGAGCGCAGGGAAATTCCAGAGCAGATCTGAAGCTTGTGAGGAGGTCCTGTCCAGAGACCACAAACACACAAGCCCTTCCCCAGCCCTGCCCCATGAGGATGCCAAGCATGCAGATTACTTGGGATCAGCTCAGCAGTTCCTAGAAAACAATTCAGTGGTTAAAGCTCCTCCAGACAATTCCTGCAGGCACTTGGCGTGCCCAGTAATGACTTCCATGTTTCAGTGCAAAGAGCCCCAGCAAAAGCAGCAGAGCCCTGAGTTAACACTGTGACTGCAGAGAAGCTGAACTGTCCCCTGTGCTTGGTGACAGCTCGTGTGTCCCTGTCCCTCCCATTCACAGGCACCTGCACAGCTGTGAAGGGCACAAGTAAAGCAGATTGTCATGAATACACCTGGAGTCCCTGAATGTGTCCCTCCCTCCTCAGCAGCTGGGTTCACCCCACTGCATCAATGGGTGAGCAGCCTTGACATATTTTATTTTAGCAGGAGGATTAATTCAGCAGCTCCTTACAAGCCCTTACAGGCTCCTCAAGCCACTGTCCCAGTGCTTTAATTCCTGTTACCTCCTGAATTAAAGCAGATGCCCCTTGGTTTGACTACTGTATGACAGAGAAGCTTCTGAGGACATTCACACTGGTGACAAAGAAAAACCATGTGCAAATTGGGAGTTGCTTGGCCTCCAAAGCCAAAAAGAGGACGCTGCCTTTCATTGAAAGCCAACAAAGCTGAGATGAAAAACAAGTTTACACTCCACCAGAATAAATATCCTGTAGGAAACAAGTTTATTCATTGAGTTTGAAGGAAGTCTGAGTGGCTGAGTGCACCAAGAAATGCACTGAGAGCTGCTCCAGTGAGGTCAAGCTGTGGCTGTGATGCAGCCAGCAGAGAGAGGCAGGGCTGAATACAGAGGTCCTTTAAAAATCAAATCCAAGGAGCTTATGTGCATATCCTTCAGCAGTGACTTCACAGGACCCTTTACAGTTGTTGTTTCAGTGCAGAAAGTGTTTCTGTTCCAGAAAACATCCCTCTCTCCAGAAAAGCTCACAGATCATGCATTTCCCATGCTCACAGAACTAAAGCTGGGTGAGGAAGGTAAGGAAAGCAGGCTGGGATTGACACATGGGGGGTGTCCCTTTGAGTGGGAAGAGTGGCCCTGCCACAGGAAGGGAACAGCCATTTGTTATGTTCAGTGCTCTGAGCTCAGTTATATTCTGAGCCATTTGTTATGTCCAGTGCTCTAAACCCTGTGAGGTTGTTCCACTGAAATCCCCCTGAGACAGCCCAGGAGCCAAAGGCAGCATGACCACAGGGATCAGCAGAACCAGCTCCCCATGGAGTGGGAATTACGTTTACACAGCCTGGCTGGGGCAGCTGACACTTTATTTCTAGGTATTCAAAGGGAGATGGGGAAGAGAAAGGCTCTGTGGGCTGCTCCTGTGAAGCAGCAACAGCAGCCCAAAATTCTTTGGAAGCTGCTCAAAGCAAAATCCTGTTTACACAACAAGCTCTCGGTTTTAGTTCACCCTGGAAAAATCCCCTCACAAAATCCCCTTGCCATGTTCCTGTGGACAACCCCCCCTGCCACCAGGCTGAATTTTACTCAGCTACCCAAACCCTGGCTCCCCAGCCCTCCAGCTCCATTTCAGCAATGCAAAGCCACATGGACCAACTTCCACTTGGTTCCAATTCATTGAGCACAAGATTTTCCAGTCCTGCTCTGCTCCTGAATGTCCTGTGAAGGATGGTGCAGGCCTGGTGTGCTGGCAGGGCCAGAAGGATGTTCTGATCCAGCCTGGCTGGAGAAGCTGTGGCAGCAGCCGCTCTGGCATGTGCTACACACACCTGCAGCCTCCTGCCAAGTCTGCCAGCCAGGGCACACCTCACCCACACCAGCACTCCCAGCTCCAGCAAAGCTCCCTGCATGGAGGGCTCAGCTTTAAATCTCTTAACACAAAAGAGCCAACACTTCCAGGGAGTCCCAGTTTGCAGCAGGGATGTACCCGAGTGCTGCATGCCAGCACAGGCAGGTGTGCTCAGAAAGGTCATCCCTGCTGATACAGCTGGAAAAAGGACTCAGGCTTTGGATCCAGATGCCTTTCCAGGTCATGCTGGTGGCTGCTGGCTGAAAAACTCAGCTGCTGTAACTACAGCACTGCCAGACTGAGCAGGTGACCCAGAGGACAGACACAACCACTCTGAGGTCTGACACACCTCAAATCCTGGGTCAGCTCTGGGCCCCTCAGTCCAAGACATTGAGGGGCTGGAGCAGGTCCAGAGAAGGGAACAGAGTTGGGGAAGGGTCTGGAGCACAACTCTGATGAGGAACAGCTCAGGGGGCTCAGCCTGGAGAAAAGGAATTTCATGGGGGACCTTCCTGCTCTCTACAACTGCCTGACAGGAGGGTGCAGCCAGGTTCTGCTCCCAGGGAACAAGAGGTGGGATGAGAGGAAATTACCTCAACCATTTCCAGGCCAGAGGAGGTTGGATATTAAGGAAAATGTTTTCACTGAAAGGACTGTCCAGCCCTGGCAGAGGCTGCCCAGAGAAGTGCAGTCGCCATCACTGGAGGAGTTTAAAAGCTCTGTGGATTTGGCACTTGAGGACATGGATTAGTGGTGAACATGAGCAGTGCTGCTGAACAGCTGGACTCAATGACCTTAGGGGGTTTTTCCAACCCAAACTATTCCATGATTCTTTGTTACAGAAGGGGCTGGTTTTATGACAGATTCTGCTAGTTTTGTCAAACAATAAATCCAGGAGGAATTCCATCCATATTTCTGGGATGCAGCTATCTGGATAACATCCCCCCTGCCTATACACCACCGACAAAATCTCTGCAAGTTTAGGACTGTACTGCAATCAAACACTCCAAAGTCTCCAAATCAGGATTCCTTCCACCTTCCTCCTCCATGCTGAGCCTGTTTTCTGCCCCTGGGCCTTGCCTGGTGCACACACAAGGCTTGGCAAAGCTGGCTGGCAGGAGTTCTGGCTGCAGGGTCCCATTTCCCACCCAGAGGGGATTCATTACTTGTCCTGAGCCCTCTTGAAGCTATTTTTGTACCTTCTTTCTGTCACAGGAAGCCCACTGTGCTGCTTCTCTGGAGTTTGTACCCCCCAAACATCTGTCACAATTCACCTTGAGCATTAAACTGATTGGACCTTGTCACTGGAGGCTCAGAGGTTGACATTTTGCAAGGGAAGCTGGTGAGGAAAGTGCTGAAAACTCACCAAAGGAAACTCTGAAAGCAACCACAAAGTCTGTGACTCTGTCAGGAATCCAAGATGAGACTCTGGGAGCTGTGGCCTGAAAGGATTTGTATCTTTTCATCAGGTAACGTCTGTGTGCCGCCCACAGGTAATTAAAAATCAGGTCTAACACCTATGACAACACCCCTGGCTCAACAGCCAGATTTGCAAGGTGAGCAGAAATTCAGTCTGCCTCATCTACATGGAAGAGCAGTCCTTGTCCCAGAAAGAAGAGAGATGTGAGCCAAGTCACACAAATGCCAATTGCTCTACAGGAAGGAGCAGCCAGGTCTCTGAAAGGAAAGGTCCCACAGAATGAAGAGGGACATAAACTGAGACAGCTGCAGGCACAAACCCTTCCTGCCTGTGCTCAGGTTCTAGGAACAGCCCTGTCTGGAGCTGAGGGCTGCCTCTGCCATCTGCACCTCAGTTCAGGCAGCTCCCAGGCCCTGACAGCTTCACCTTCTGGACCAGGGTGCAGGAAGGAGCTTATCAAACCCCCCCTTGCTGCATTTCACCTTTCTGCTTCTCACTTCCTCCCTCTGCCAGACTTTTCAGAAGCCCTTTCATGTTTTGATAATGCAGGCTCCATGTACAATAGCTGCAGCAGGCCCCTGGGGACGGGCTAGTGAATGATCTGCTGCACAATGGTCTCTCATTTCCTAATAAACAGGTGATATTTAAGCAGGAGAGGCCTGTCTGCAGCTCAGGGGCTGAAAAATTACCTGTTCTCCTGCTTATTATCTCAGAGTTCTTTGCATTTATTCCCACCAGACTGTGAAAGGAACTGAACAGAGCTGTAACACAGGTACAGGTGGATGTTTAAGTGATAAATCTTTCTCACCTTGTATATCAGAGCTGAAAGAGAAGGATCCCTGCCACCCCCTCGCCCACCGGGGATCTTGGACAGTGGGTGAGGGGCATCAGGAGCACCACAGAGGCCCTGGAACGATGTGCCTGCAGCACTGCAGCTGGGGACAGTTACTCAAAGGCAGGATACTACTGCAAGAAAGAGAGAGAACACCGTGTTACATTTGCAGGGATCACGTTTCAGAGGCTCCAGCTTCTCAAACACCCAAATCATTCACACCCTTGCTCCTCCACAGCACCCAGACGTCAACATCAAAGCCACCCACTGCCCCAGTGGCACCAGAGCCCGGTGGCACCAGAGCCCAGCGTGTTTTGTTAGGAATGGAGGAGGGGCTGGAGCCAGGAACCCAGAGAGTGCTGAGCAACCTCATGCTAATAAGGGAGGCCTGGAAGGCTGCCAGGAGCAGATGGCTGGGAACACATGACCAGATGAGCACACATTTTCTAGAGACAAATATCTACAAATAGATCAACAGGGCCCAGGAGGAGAAGGTTTAAGTTTCACATTTTCAAAGCCAGGAGGAGTGAAAGGGTTGGTTCTTCAATAGGCTACACAATGTCCACGGCAACATTTTCACACACACATGAAGAGCCATCCAAGCATCCTCCACCCCAACCCTAAAAATTCACCCCACAGCAAGAAAACACATTTCCCTTGCAGCTTCCAAGTTTGTTTGGAAATCCTACACAGTCTTCCAGAATCACTTTGGACACAGGCTTTAATATCTGCTCTGGCTTTTAGGAAGCTCATCAAAGTGAATTATTTTACTTCTGGAGCCTTGGTTCCTCTCTCAGCACCACAAAAGCTCTGTGCTGAGGCCCAGCAGTGTTCCTCTAGCTCAGCCTGCAAAAGCCATGCAGGGAAAACAGCTCTTCTCCAGTGCTCCCATTATGAAACACCCCAGCACAAAGCTATGGAAGCACCACCAAAACAATGCTGTGAGGAAGGGTTTTCATGAGCACGGAGCAAGGAATGAGGCTAAAGGGGATAAATTGTGCAGCTCTTCTGACAACCACTGTCTGTCCTGAACTTCTCACTTGATGTTGTTCCCAGTGCAGTGTTTTTCCACAATAATCCCTCTCCACGAGGCAGGCAGGCTTAAGTATCCCAACACCAAGAACTGCACTGTCAGAACCACCTGAGATGCCTAGAAACATGGAATCAGACTGGTTTGGACTGGGAGGGCCCTTAAAGCCCATCCAGTTCCACCCCCTGCCACAGGCAGGACACCTTCCACTACACCTGCTTGCCCCATCCAACCTGGCCTTGTAACTTGCAAACAGGCTATTAAAATTTAGCATTTCTGAGTGCCAAAAACATAACCCAGAAATGCACAAGGCAGAATTCACCACGGATCTCTGCTTACCATCTACCACCAAAACCATCTTTCTATGGGAAATCCTAATATTCTTCCTCCACATATTCCCTCTCCCAGGTTTGCTAGACGGAGCTCTGGGCCAGCGTTCCCATGTGCTAGAGCAGGCACCTCTTGGAGAAAAGGCAATTTAAATACACCAGGAGATGTCTGCGGGCAAAGCAGGGTGTTCTGTGCTCCCTGGTGTGCCCGGGGCTATCAATGGGCCAGTGTGTGCTCAGTAGTAGTGGATGTCGAGAGGATGACAAAGCACTTTGTGCCGTCCCCACCCCCGAAAGCTGTTGGCAGCTTTGTTATTCCCTTCCCTCCTCCCTCTACCCTCCAGCCAACAATGTACTATTGATAGCTCTTTCCAACTTGCGGCCAAGGCATCGAGAAACTGGATAATGAAGTGGAGTTGTGGGAAAAAAAAATTAAAACAGAGAGGCAGTTTTCAGGCAAAGCAGCCAAAGACACTTCCCGGTTTCACTTCCTCTGGCACATGCAGAAGTCAAAACACCAGCCCCCTTCAGCTGCTGCCTGCACATCCCTGACCCAAATCTGCACAGCTCCACTATTCCCCCCAAAATCAGAGTCCCTGTACAACACCTCTATCCCTCCCAGGATTAGGGTTCTGAGAGCAGCAACCTCAGGGAGGAGAGTCCGTGTGGGGCACAGATTAAAAGGGTTTTTGCTTTCTCCAGCTGAGCTTCAGCTCCCTGGGAAGAAATTCATGCAAACACCTAACCACGTCTGATCCCTTCATCCACCCCTGCGCAAACGGCAGCTCTCCCTGGGGCCTGTTTATAGCTTTAAAGTTGGGCTTGTGCTCCCTTCTGACGTCTGTCCTCCTTGGAGAAGCTGCTTTCCTGCAGCTCGGTTGAAATTAAGATGCATTTAGATCACTTTTCCGTGGAGAAACTCCTCAGTACAAGCTGCTCGTCTGTGCCCCGCCCGAAAGGGGAGCTGGAAGTCGATGTGAGGCTCTCATCCCGCGGGTGTAATTTTAACTCGCTAAGCTCCCAGCGATCCCAACCCCGTGCCCTGTCCCTGGGAAGTGCAAAGGGCATCTCAGCAACCTCAGAACCCCATCACCGCTGCTCCTGGCAACCCTGGCACACAGAGCCCACTGAAACCACCAGCAGCACATCAGGGGCTGGAACGGACACATTTCCTCGTGTTTTGGGGGTGCTATTTGTTTTGAACACTTAGACCGGATGGAAGGACCCACAGAGCTCCCCTGGCGTTGAAGAAATTACTGTTTTGTTTGTTTTTCCTTTCTGCCCCTTCCCAGAACAGGCTCTGGAGATGCAGCTGCACTTGATGGTTGATAACAATAATAATTATTACTATTATTGCTGCTAGACACATATCCAGGAGCCCGATTTGAGGAATAAATTGTAAATAACCATCTGATGAACACCGCACAGCTCAAGCATCTCCCACACAGGGACAAGAACCGAGGCCGCCTCATACGCATCCTCTGGGCTCTTATCGGCGACAGAGGCGCAGGGAATGACACTCTGGGGACTCTAAACGAGGAACACACACACAAGATAAATCGGTCAGCTGAGAGGAATACACAGCTCCTGCAAGTTCGTGCCTGCTGGTACCTGCCTGGAAAAGCCCCCTTCCTGCAGGCCGAGAGGTGCGGAGGGAGCGCTCGGACCCCGCCGCAGCAAGGGCTGATCGGCGAGAGGTGCTGAGGCCCTGGCGAGCCCAGACCCACCCCTGGGGGGCTCCTCCAGGGGGAAACGACGCCTCGATGCGGATTTTAACCGGCGAAAGGCGGAGCGGCC